>MU226658.1:711297-722102 GCA_018584345.1 Thuja plicata | reverse complement strand
CGGATATCTTTGCCAAACCTGGGTTATTCCCAGGTTTGGATTCCAGGTAAATTTGATATCATAAAGCCTGTTCGAAGTACTTATTTTTGTTGGTTTTTTTTGTTCAAGATTACTAACAATCTGGAGGGGCTTAATAAGCTCTCCGATTACCCAGAGTCATTACATGCAGCAATATTAGTTAGTCTCTATGCATTTCCTTACACAAGAAACAGTGAGTTGATAGTATTTATTATGATTCAAAACTGGATTTCTTATTTCTCATGGTTAAGTTTCTGGTGTTCTTGTCATCAAGGTTGTCATCAAGGTTGAAATCCTATTAGAATGGTTGAAATCCTATTAGAATGTTATTGTTGAAAATTATAATTGAAGGTGGCATCCCTCTTTGTGTTCTCAACCGATTCAAAGTTTCAGGTCTAGGAAAAAAAAATCTTTAATCAAAAAACTCGAATTAATTAGATATCAGAGTTATCAGATGTGCTGTTTGGACCATATACTTGTCAGAGCAAGTGCTGTAAGTTTGTTCGTGATAATTTATGATGGTGCAACTTGCAGTATTTTCTTCCTTTCGCTCATAAAGGCATCAACAATCTCATTGAGGAAGCCATACTGAGTGCAGACAAAATGGGTGTGAAGGTTATCAGTCTTGCAGCTCTTAACAAGGTCAGAACTTAGAAATATGTAGGACTTTAGTGCACTAATGGAATGATTTTTATGGTGCATTAGTCCTAATCCATATCAAAGGTACTTGATTCATTGTCTTCTTTCATATTTCATGTAGTGGGTTATCACGGAAGGCATTGCCAAATGTTGTACTTTGATTACTGGTCTTTATTACAGTTATGTTTTCTGTATCTCACATGTTTTTGGCATCCATTAATTGGCCAGAATGAAGCTCTAAATGGGGGAGGAACTCTATTTGTTAAGAGGCTTCCAAATCTGAGAGTGAGGGTTGTTCATGGAAATACCTTAACAGCAGCTGTGGTCATCAAGGAAATAAAACCACATGTTAAAGAGGTATTCTTGACTGGAGCCACTTCTAAACTTGGCAGAGTCATTGCTTTGTACCTCTGCAGGAAGGGGGTCCGTGTAATGGTATGATTATTTTTTAAATTTTTTTATAGAAATATGTCAGCATTTCTGTTTTTATATAGCAGATTATAACAATTTGAAGTTCTAAATTTTTTCTTTTTTTATTATTTATTTTTCATATAATTCTTCAGATGCTTACAAATTCAGAGGAACGTTTTAAATCAATTCAAAAAGAGGCTGCTCCTGAATTGCAGAAGTTTCTAGTTCAAGTGACCAAGTATGAAGCAGGTCAAAATTGTAAGGTATAGAATCTAGATATAGTGTACATTACATTTTCAATTCAATTGAGAAAATGTTTTTAGAAAAATTGTGTAATTTATTTACATCAAGTTGTGGATCACACTCTATGTTCTATCATCATCAATATGAAAAATAAGAAATATTTAAATGTTATTTGTGGTTTCAGGATTTGATTGTGTAAATTTTTTAGTCATCAACATTTTGGATCATACTCTATGATCCATCATCACGATGAAAGAAAATACAAAGAAAAATGTGAATGATTAAAAAATTCACATAAACAAATCCAGAAACTAAAAATAATATTTACATAATTTATAAAAATCTAATATCATTATATTTAAATTGTTTACTCAATCATAGCTATAAGATTTCTTGTGGCTATAGAATAGTTCCTTGGATGATTCTACATATGGAAGATGATAACCCTCTATTGTTCCTAGTACTACAATAGTTCCTCTCCTCTATGATGATTTCTTAAGTTATATTGTCCATGGCAGCTATCTTCTGATAATACTTAGACTCTTGGCATTTGTTTCAACCATTGCAAAGCTAATCAATATGCATGAATTCAGACATGGATAGTGGGCAAATGGATTGCCTTCAAGGAGCAGAGATGTGCACCCCCTGGAACCCACTTCCATCAATTTGTGGTTCCACCAATATTTGAGTTGAGGAATGACTGCACCTATGGAAAATTGGTTGGCATGCAATTGCCTGATGCTGTGGAAGAACTTTCAACTTGTGAAGTAAGTTACTCACACATTGAATTTAATAACTGACATGGAATGATGTTTATCACTCTCTATCACAAATGGATTGTAGGATACGAGAGTAAATATTTATTTAGATTGGTTTTGAAGATCTATGTATATTGTTTTGAGTCATGAAGTTTTACTCTAATGACATGGTAAATAGTATAAGAGTGGTTTATAAACACTTATGCTGATAAGTGTAACTTTACAATAGCATATTCATATCAGTAAAATGAGAAGCATATTCTAAAAAAGGTTTTAAAATTAAGAATTTTGGGAGCTTTTATTAATAAAAGGATAATATTAAGAAGCCATCTGTGTTTTAAATGTGGTATTAATTTGGTTATTTAAATGATGTTTCAGTACAAAATGTCAAGGAGATGTGTCCATGCATGCCATGCTGGAGGAATTTTGCATTTATTGGAAGGATGGGAGCATCATGAAGTGGGAGCAATTGATGCTGATAAAATTGATGTTGTTTGGGAAGCTGCAATGAAGCACGGCTTTAGAGCTGTCGAGTGACCTGCAAAATTAAAGAAATGGCCATCAGCAATAACAATTGCCAAGTCTTGGCTCTGTTACTATTGTGTTCCATTGCTGCTCCATTGATATAAAATTGCACTAGAAAGTATAGCTTTCAAAAAATGGCATTGTGTAAATGTCAAACTATTGTCATATATCTATTATGTCATGTTGCCATGGAAAGTTGGATGTCTATTAAGTGTAATTTTATCATTTCAATTTATTGTCATATTAGGTTAGGTCATTTGGTCCTGGAAATTGGATAGTTATTAAGCGTTGCAGTTATGGGGCCGACAGAATGCACCTGCTGTACAGTGTTATTTACAAGGTTCTTTCTAAATAACATTATGGAGCTGGTGCATTCTGTTGGGCATAGACGTTGCCCTTATTAAGTGTGAATCTATTATTTCAATGTATTTGATTGTATTGGAATAATTACTTCTCTTTATTGGTTGTTTAAGATAGGTGGAGATTTGATTAATTGGTATTGATTTAGTAATAATTTGTTATTTTGTTTCAATTAATTTGTATTGTTATTTATAATTTTAATTGATAATTTTTTAGTTTATGATATAATTAATGGAGTCTATTTCTGTGTATCTATAGTTATATATAAAGTAAGTTATTTAAATAAAAAAAGATCAATTTTGAAGAAAGTTGTCACTCTAAAATAAAGGTTTTTTCATGTGAATGGCTAGTGAGAAAATTAAGAAGGTACAAAAGATTTTAAATCTCATCTTCGAAAGGTGAAAATGAACATGCTACTCTTCGAAGCATACTCGTGAAAGATTGTTAACGGGTTTGGTATGACAATAGGTTTGTATTTGTAATGGAGATTGTTTCATCTATGAATTGTTGAACTACTATGTCATTGTGCATCAATAACTTCAAACCTTTGTTGAATTAATTGGTTGTATAAATGGTTCTCTAATATTAGAAGAGGATAACATTATGACTCTTGTGGGGAAACATAGTCATTTGAAAGCTTGGTCATCTCTCTAGGCACACAAACTAATTTCAAGATCCAACTAGTAATAGGGTTATTATTGCATGGGAAAAGTTGAGAAGAGAAGACATGGGAGTGAAGTTAGAAGCTTTCATTATCTTGTATACTAGAAATGAAACGCATGCAAGAATGAGAAATAATCAACCATTGATGATGAAAGTCTCTAAAGAAGGATTTTGATGTCATTGTTCCATTAAGGCAAGACACCACAAATTATTATGAGAAGAAATCAATAGATGTTGTAGAGTTGTGATAAATTAATATGTAAAACTAAAACAAAGACTCAAAATATGCATGCTAATCCTATTCTACATCTAATAGGTATATCATTTAAGTTGACAAATTACACTAAAGATGAAATAAAACTAGAGTTTTCTTACCCACTATTCCTTATTGCACAGTACACAAGATTTGTGTGGTTGAACTTTAATGGATTTGTGTTTGAGAGATGATTGTATGTGGGTGATGAAATTTGTAATATAACTTTGCATTCCAAAATTACCTCTAAATAACCTACGAGATGTATTATTTCTTGATTTTTGAGATGGATAAGCAAAGACTAAGATTGGATATGAAAAAAAGGGCTTTGGATTGAATGAGAGTTTTGAATCCAGGATGAACACCAACAAAAGGAACAAAAAGACAACAACAAACAGAACAGACCTAGCCCAAAATTTTCAAAGTCTCTGCAACTTCCTCTTCGAGTTGATTCATCTTTTGGGCTGACATTCCTCAATTCCAAAATATCCCGAGACAAATTGGAAGTTTTATTCTTAGTGTTTTCTCTCATCCTCTTACTCAGACCTAACATTTCCTCCATGAAAAACCTCTTTATCCTAATCCTGGTCCACAATGATCCTATCATGGTGGAATTTCTCCAATTTTGCAACCAGAGTCTTCATATTATTAGTAGAGGATTTGACCACTTTATCCAGTTGTGCTCCATGATATTGCACAAAGTGGTCTCAAGATTATTGATCTTCTGGTCCAACTCCCCTATCTTCTTATCATAAATGTCCCCCATCTTTTCAATGACTTCCACATTCTTAGATAATAAATCCGCCATAACTTTCTTTTCATTTTGTATCCAAAGGGCACAAACATAGGGAGCTTGAGGATTATCCTTCATCCCAACAGAAGTAGGAACCACGAGATCAAACTGCACATTATCCTTCTCACCATCCTTTGTTTGTATTTCCTCAAATTTAGAAGAAAGTACATAGTGATTAAGATTTAGGCCTTTGATTTCATGAAACACCCATTTAATTAGTCTAAAAAAATACATGAAACTATGTTTTTCCATCTCCAAAACCCCAAACATAATCTCTTTATTAGGCTGAATACCTTGAAGGCTTAAATCTAGAGAAGAGGCACTAGAATCACCATCTTTATCTGGAAGGGATTGAGATTCCTCAGAACCTGAGGGGGATATGGGGACTATGTGTGTATATTTGTGCACCTGTTATCTGCAACACAACACTTCAATAAGTCATTATGTTAGTGAAAAACAAGGGTTAACGAGCATATAAACCATAACTTTGACTTATTGCTTTCTAACTAGGATGAGTGTAGCATGTAACATAAAAGCCCTCAGATTATGCTAAATATCAGTGACATAAACAACCTAGCATGAAATATTTGATTTAAAACAAGATATTATTCAATGAGCAATGCATATTAGTCTAAAAATGGAGATAATAATAATGCATAAGCATAAACTAGGAAATTAATTATGAGTCTAAGTCTACTCTAACAGCATAACAATGCATTTACAATATGAGATGAAGGCTTAATTGCTCTAAAAAATGGCTTCTATTTATAGAAGAATGAGAGAGAGAGAGAGGGGAGACAAGGCTCATTAATGAGTTGATGGACTCATTAATGGTGGTGTAAGAGCCATTAATGCCTTGAGCATTAATGAGGCATAGAAGAGACATGGGCTTAAGGCATCTTCATTGATGAGGCATTAATGAAAGCCTTAAAGAAGCATGGGAAGGGTGGCTTGAGAAGGTGGACTTGAGAAAGGAATCTTGAGATTCCTTGACTTTCTCAAGTGGGTGGAGTTGTTAATCATTCCTTAATGGAATGTGACAACATTAGGAGGTGGGTTAGGATTAGAATTAGAATTAGGATTAGATTAGCATGGGTGGAATGGGTTGAGATGGGTTAGAACCCAGGGTAGAAGTGGTTGAGATAGGTTAGGTTGGGGTTTAAGGGAATATTAATTAAATGAATTAAACTTACTTAATTCATCTAAAATATAAGAATTTTATTATTTAAACAATTTAATTATTTTCCAATAATTAAGGGGACTATAGCCATTTTAATTAAATTAAATAGGCTAGGGGAATGGGTTATTTTGCAAGTAGATAATTGAATAAGGGGTTTATTTAATTCCTTTATACTTAAATACTATAGCCATATTTGAATTTGATTTGATTTAATTGGTTTGAATTGTATGGCTATAATAGTTAATATAATTCAGTGATAAAAATCACCTAGGACATTAAATTGATTCGAAGGATTATGCCAAGCAGTAACAGAGTTGTTTGGACATAATCGAGGGTATGATCACACTTAGGGAAAATAGGGTCCATAGTTGGAACAGACCAAATTCAAGTGGTTACATTTGCCCCTCTTTGAATTGATGTGCGAGCAACGCATTAATTCAAAGAAAGTTTTCGATTTTGACTTCAGAAAGATTGAGAATTTCATTCTTGGTTGTCGAACGAAATGTTGATGAGATCAGTCTCACACTTGATCGAACTAAACTGATAGAATTGACCTTGAACTTGGTTTTCGTCCAAAGATTAATAAAAGATCTTAAAAGATACCAATTCTGAACTTGGTTGTCATCTAAAGATTGATAATACTGATTCTGAACTTGGTTGTCGTCCAAAAATTAGTAAGAAGTTGCCAGGAGCTTAATAAGAATCTTTTAAAATGAGGAAACACAAGATATCCAGCTTATGAGAACCAAAGATTTCTATCCAACAGTTCTGACTTAGTCAAGGAAACTGTCATACCCCTAGTTTGTTTGATAACGAAGTCATTTTAATGTTGTTTCGAGCAAAAATTTAAATGATGATAGTGTGATCATGCCCCCTCAGGAACGAAATCGAAGGGAAAGAAACAAAATCCCTTAGTTGAAAGAACGTATCACTTGCAAGAAGCGGTTAGGGCAAGAAATAATGGAATAGAAGAAGGGGAAAAGGTGTGATTAAAAATAAACACACGAGTACCAAGTTAATTACATGAAAATATGAGTGATAAGACTGATAAAATGATGTGAGACCAAGATTTATGAGAAAATGTGTAGTATTGACAGTTTTGCGGAATAAATGAAGCAAATTCATAGTTTTCAAAACTGTTGTAAGAAGGGTACTGGGCTGCTGAAAACACCTTATGCACCTTCGATTTGGTTCCCAATTGATTAAAAAGTGAACAAAAATGTAGTGGTAGTTTCCTGGGAGGAGTTTCAAAACTCCTAAATGGCTCAAAAGACCAATATAAGCCTCAAAATTTACCATTTTACTATTCATTTCCACTTTCCTCCATAGTAATTCAGAGAGCTCTGCAGAGAAGATGGTAGTCCCTGTGAGGAAGCATCATTTTTAGATGAGTCGGCGACATCAGTGCCCAGCTGACTACCTACCTCCGGTAAGTACTCGTAAAACTACCTCGTGATTTTTGCAAATTTCAATTTTATGCATTTTTATAGCTTTTACAGCCCCTGCAATTTTGAATCACATCCAGGATTCCAGAATGCAACCTGCAAATCCCATGTCGCATCTGGTATTTCCTGGATTGCATCTGGTTTTTTTGGATTCCTGCGTCGCATCCAGAATACCCTGGATCACATTTGTTTTCGTTGTTTTTGGCTTGTTTTTAGTTAAAATTTATCAGTGTGTCGTACCCTATCTACTTAGGCTTGTACCCTGTATTTAGGATCGCATCCCATATTTCGGGGATCCCATTCTGTAAACTCCATCGCATCTTGTGTTTTGGGGACCGCATCCGGTAAAATGGATCGCACCCTTCTGTTTCAAAATCGCATCTGGTTAGGAGACTTAGAATTTTAATCTTTTTGACCTGTTTGCGTGCCGCGAACTTGGAATCACTTAGCTGATTAGGAGTCTGCCCCTTTGTTGTAGATAGGATACTGATGTATTGTCGTTCTTGTCCATCATGTCACTGTTTGTCCGAAAAACTAACTGCAACCTGAGTTGTAGACGTTCCCAATTTCCCTCCATTCCTAGAGTTCCCGCCTAAACTCCCCATTCAAAATTCCAACCTTTTATACCAATTTTTGTTTGATTATTTATATTTACTTTGGAAGGATTGTTGTTTCATCACAAGAAGACAAGTTATTCTAGAGGCTAATCCCCCAGAAAGATGTACAACTATTTTCTATTATAATCTGAAAGGGCCCTACTTGTAGATTTATTACTCCCTTTTATGAATGAAATCAATCCATGTCACTATTGATTTCTTCCAATATTTTAGGATGAAATAAGACATATTTATTATGGGTGATTAGAAATCAATACACAAAATTTATTTAAAACACTAGGGCATGATATCAAATTGTACTAAATTTATATTACTTGACTTAAAACAAGAAGGTGAATGGGGCTAGTTAGCCAAAATTTGAATTAGACTTTTTCAAAGGAAGAGGACAAGTTCAACTTGAATTTGAATTTTCAAAGGAAGAGAATAAGTTTAATTTGTATTTGTATTTTCTAAAGTAAGATAAATCTATGACCACAAGTTGATCATAGAAAATGTCCAATATTTGGAAAGTAGTTAAATCTAGGTGGCTAATGACTATATTAAGGTAGGTGTATGGATAAGTGTGATAAATAAGTGGATAAGGTCAATGTATAAAATAAAAAATAGATTAAGGATAAGGAATGAGTCCAATCTTACACAAGATTGTACCATTTCTCACTCACTACATTTTTAAATTAGACACAAAACTAAATAAAAAGTAAGATAGAGATGTCAATTTCACCATTATAATTATATTAAAAATTTATAATTTATAATTACATTAAATTTAAAATCATACATAATATCTTGAAATTTAAAATAATTATAATTAAGTAATAATAAATGACCTTAAATAACAATTTAATTTAATGAGAAAATATCATTTTTATGAAACATACTTTATTTTAAAAAATTAATGATGGAAACTTTCTATCACTATATTTCCATTAGTTACATTAAATTTGTGTAATTTTGTTTTGAACAATTCTTTCAAGTATTTTATATTTGTCATGTCATAACTAATTTATATTTTAAATTTATTTATTTTAAATATTTTATAATTCAATTAAATAGATAAAACAATAATCAAAATTTGATTGAACTTCAAAAGTTTATTTAGGGAGACTCAAAATGGTCAATCAATTGACACTATTTCTTAATTAATTTTTAATTGTTTTTAATTTTTAATTAATTATCATATCAATAGTGTAAATAAATAAGTACGAATAAAAAGAATCAAATAAATGTGTAGAAACAAATCTAAAATTGATAACAAATAATTAGAATCAAGACACCAAATTTATAGTGGTTCACCATAAAGGCTACATCTACTTTCTAAGTAGAGAAAACTCTTTGCTGATTTAGATTTTATAATAAATCTATAGTAATAATCTATTAGAATATTTAAACATAATAGCCTTGCCCAAAATGTGAATTGTTAAAAGACTCTTGGAGGGAAAGACAAGTGACTGTTGGGCTTCAATTATCCAACAATCTTCCACTTGAAGTCCAATGCCTACTACATCAAAGACTTCCCTTGCTTTTCTTTTAATGACACAACTTGAGAACACTGAGAGAAGTCCTACAGACTTCAAACTTCTCCCTTAGTACCACCTTTGTCAATGCATCATCCAGATTGAGCTTAGTGTCAATCTTTCAAACCTTTAATTTTCCCTCTTCAAGCACATTGTGAACGAAATGATATCAAAATTTAATATGTTTAGTGTGATGATGAAATGCGAGACTTTTAGCCAAATGAATGACACTATTTCTAGATCACAAAATAGAATGAAGTTGTTTTATTTGTATCTCAAATCACTCAACAACTGTTGAAGCCATATCATGTCTTTCACTCCTTTGTGAGATCCATTTCCACCTCAGTATTGGAAAGAGCCACTGATGGTTGCAATATGGAAATCCAACTAATCGTTGCCCCGAAAAAAGTAAAAAACATAACTTGTAGTGGATCTCCATTTTTCTAATTCTCCAGCTAGATCATAATCAACAATTCCTGGCAACTGTGCATTATGCCCTCCAAAACATAAAGCATAGTTTGAAGTACCTTTTAAATATCTTAGAATCTATTTGACTGTATCCCAATGAGCTTTACCCGAATTTCTCATAAACCTGCTCACTACTCCCACTGCATGAGAAATATCTGAATGAGTACAAACCATGAGGTTGCCAACTAATGATGAATATGGGGAGCCTTTTATAAATTATTGATCTTCTTGTGTCTTGGGAGACATTTTAGAAGACAAACGAAAATGGTCAACATGTTGAATGCTTGCAATCTTAGCACCTTTCATACCAAATCGATCCAAAACTATGTCAATATACTTCTTTTGTGGCAATCCAATTTCCTTATTTTGTCTATCCTGAATAATGGTCTTCCCAAGTATGCTTGTCACCAACATGTCATTCAGAAGTTACTTGTAATAAACACATGGATCAGATTCACAATAAATGAATTGATGTTCAGTCATGAAATGATCAAATTTAAGGTACACTAGCTTGTGGCTTGCTTGAGCCCATACAAAATCTAGTTCAACCTACAATAGAGATGTTCATGTCCCTATTTTTTAAACCCTTTGGGTAAAAGTACAAGGCTGTGTCACACTTTTATAAAGGAAATGGTCAACACTGATTCAAGTTTTTAAATTCAATCACGAAAAAGTGGGATATATGTTGAGAATTTTTAAATGATGTAAACTAATGAAATGTTTAATTTTTTTTTTATGTATTTTATGTTTGTAATTTTTGTAAAAAATTAAAAATTTATAGAAATATATTTTTTAATAAAATAAAAACTAAAATTTAGTTGCTGATAAAATGTTGAAATCAAAGTTATATTTCCCATCAACCTTTATATAGTATTATTTTCTTTTTTTATTCTATATATATATATATATATATATATA
>MU226658.1:657482-711209 GCA_018584345.1 Thuja plicata | reverse complement strand
TATATATATATATATATATATAATTAAAAATTCACGTGTATTGAAATATATCACTTTTCATTTGACGTCAACTTTTTCCTTAACTATTCACCCAAAATAGAAATAAATTATTCCTCTTGATATAGATTCTTTCCTCTACTGCATCATACTATTTCCAAATTTTTAAATAAATTATACTCTTTTTCCATGACAAGATAATCAACCGTATAATTTTGTGCTAATGACTTCTTTGGATAAAAATTAAATATAAAATATAAAAAGTAATTAAAATATTAGAAAGATATATTTTTAGAAAAGTTCACTTATAGATCTATAAAAGGGTATTTTTACATTTTTTAAAAAAAATCAACAAAAGGAGTGTGAGTTGTTGAAATATTACCTTTCTGAAATAATTTTATTTTTTTGGTAATTCGATTCAAAGTTGTCCAAAATATGAGTTCTATGGACACTTCCAATTATAAAAGTTGAGACACATATCTAACTTAGCTAGAATGAATATAGCTAGACCATATGTTTGACCAAAATTGATTTTTAGTTAGAAATACCTAAATTCTGTTGTGTTGATAAGTTAACCTTAAGTGTGACACAACTTTGTACTTTTACCCCTTTATGTTGCTCCATATACAATTCTTCCTTAATATCACCATATAGAAACACAATATTGACACCAAACTATTCAAGCTCAAGATTTCAAATAGCTGCTAAACCAAAAACTACATAGATTGTGGTCATCTTCACAACTAGTAAAAAGATTTCATCAAAATTGGTCCCATTCTGTTGGTCATATTGCATCACAACTAATTGCGCACGATAGTGTTTTATTCCTCCCCCTTCCTCTTTTAATTTTTATACTTAGTGATTTTTCAATGCCCTATGATCAGGTGGAAGCTTTACAAGATCCCAAGTATTATTTTCCATTAAGGCATCCATCTCCTCTTGCATACAAGGCATCCATTGTTTATATCAAAATTGTTGAAAAAATGGATAGGTCTTATAACCGTCCACTCCAAAATATGGAGGGAAGTGGAAAAATGGGGAAGGGACGTGAGGAGGGCTATATAAAGGGGGAAGAGAAGGCAATGGCAAAAAAATAGACCTCAGCCTCAACCTAGAATTAGGCCTGAAGAAAATAAGAAGACAGATGCGAGATGTTGATCTTAGAGGAATTGAATTTGGATATACCAGAGGAAAAATTCTCATGAGAGATGGGTTCGTGTGAACCACTACTCATGAAATATGGGTCAATGAATTTGACTAAAAAAACTACACAGTTTAATCCTGATAGAAATATCACAATTTGACTTGCTCTAAAAAATATCTCCTAATTACCAATTGATGAGATTAAGGGGCTTTCTAATGAATGGTTCATAAGGCACAATAATTGGTGAAGCTTTTGCAAATGGGGTTGCAAGAAGAGTGGGTTTAACCATGGAGGAAACTTCGTAGTTAAGCACGCTCGAGCTAGAGTAGTACTGGGATGTGTGACCTCTCAGGAATTCTTAGTACTTCACCTCTATGAGCATCAGCTAGATCTAATGAGTGCTAAGTGTTCCATTCATTCTCATGAGAGATGGGTTCATGTGAATGACTACTCATAAAATATAGGTCAATGAGTTTGACTAAAAATCTACATAGTTGAATCTTGATAGTAATATCACAATCTGAGGTACTACTGTCAGCTTGTCAGCAAGGACTTAAAGAATGGGCAGTGACTATCCAACCATATTGTTCAATATGGATGGATGCATTTCATGGCAATGACTATCCAACCATATCATTTGATATGGCTGGATGCATTTCATTGCTATGTTGTGGCCATTGTACCGCTACATTATTCACAAAAATATGCCATTATTGTTGGTGATATACAAAATATACCATATAGCACAGTAGTTATAGTTTTAGTGAAACACACAACACGAAAAAAGATTATTTAGGTACTTTCTAATTTCAAATGTATTCCCAATTTAACGCGCTAGTCCTATGTTCATTTTGGATAAATGAGGAATGAAAATGAAAATATTACCTTATAAATTATGTTTAAAGTTGTAAGTCAAAATTTTTTTAATTCTCGTTCTCAAAATTTTATCATCTTTTTAAAGGTTAATTTAATAAAATAATAAGTATAATATATATTAATAGTTAAGTATATATTTAATTTTTTAACAGTACTTATATATATATATATATATATATATATATATATATATATATATATAATCAAAAGTGGACGAGCCACTAATATTTAATATTAATAATAAAACTGGTTTGAAGGCTCATTGGAAAAGAACCAGTAAGAAAACCCAAAATCGTAGCCCGATTACAAAAAATAACTATAATGGAGGGAATTATAAAAAAACAATATTGTCTTCTAAACATAAGACCAGACCACTACCATATTTGAGTATTACATAGATTTTTAGCAGCATATTAGTATAGTAGAGTTACATCGTATCCCACATTTTTAATCGATCGATCAAAAACATTGTGCCCTAAATCTGAGACCAAACAAGATTTTCTTTACATTAATTTTCTAGGGTAGAAACCAAAAAACCATCACGAATTTTGTTCATTCCTCCATTGTCGAGGGATCAAAATCATTAGTTGGGAAGTCACCACCCTGGGGATGTATACACAGTGGCTCAAGCACCTCACTCGGCCAACCCAATGCGTGGCCATGCTCCTCACTTGCATTTGTTTGCAGATTATTCCAACCATCGTAATTGGGCTAACAATCAGCAGCTACATTCCCCCAACCAGAAGAATGAGTCTTAATTGTAGGGTTGATGTTAAGGTCTAGAACTGATGTCGAACCCGATTGTTGTGCATAGTCATTATCCATGGTTTGCACACGCAAACGTGAAGGTTCATGTGGGCATACCTCCGATATGTTTTCTGCCTCGAGTATGTCCAAAAGAGTAGCAACTCTGGGCTGAATTCTTATTGCAATGTTCACATCAATGTCTCTTCCATGCGCGTGGATGACATTTCACAGATGCCTATAACTCTGTGTGTCTAGGGAACGTTTGATTCTCGCATAAATTAGCATATAGACATGGCTATTTTTAATGTAGTGCCTAGGAAACAAACCCCCAAGAAGGTCGATCCCATGCCATAGATTATAATCATGTACTGCCTTGTCAAACTTATCCAATTGCAGAAAATCCTTGTTGACAATTTTGTTGTATATAATGTGTAACAATTGGGTTCTTTGTAAAATGACCATAGCATTTGACAAGAAAATTGACATCACATGAGACGGGAATAAGCACCATTTTCCCTAAGAGATGTAATGTCTTCACCAAGGAATTCCTTGACCACTCGACGAATGCGTGTGCTGCGGAGCATGAACATACCGTCCTGAGTAGAGTCATCAATGTTTGCGGAGATGGCATTTTCATTGTCTTCAAATTTTAGCAAGATTTTGTCATTCCATGGTATATTCTTCCAGTGAGTTTTCCTACACTCTCTACAAGTCAAACTGGTATGTGACGGCATGATTTTTCCCAGATAAAAGGAAAGATTAGCAAGTGCTTAAGTGGATGAGTAGTGGGTAATTAAAATTGAAAGTAATCCACAGTCTGCAACCTTTTGTGTTATAAATATGCTTCAAGTTTACAAAAGGATTAATATTGGGTATGTGATTAGATCACAATCTTTAACATTGGGCTTAAAAATAAATGAAGCTAGCTACCTTATTTAAAAAATTGTTACCCAAAATTTCCTATTCTATACTCTTTTGGCTTAGAAGTGGAGTAAATGTGGCTCCCACAAGGGTTGAGCCCAGCTTTTATGAGATTTTTCTATGGCTTCTAGTCCTTGTCTTGTTTCCACAATTTTCCTATTTCTGGCTTGAAAACCTTGTTTTGTTTTAAGAGAAAAACCCTTAAAACCCTAAGTCTTTGTGGCTCGTTATAATTTCAAGTTATCTTCTCATGCCACTTAAAGTCTTATTAGCCATGTGCCACTTTATATTTTATGTCTTGTCTCCTAATCTCGCAATCAAGATCGAATATTTAAAATGATCTGGAGACTTAGCATGACAGGCTATCTCTTAATCTCATAACTGAAGGGAATATGCCTTATTCATCTAGAGATCTGGTGAAGGTAGGTTATATTTTCTTAGCAAGCCCAGTCCTATCTTTATCTCTTAATCTCATGATTCTTGGTGGTTAGTTCTTAACATTCAGTGATTTGGCGACAGGGTTAGTGCTTGAATTTTTGTGTTTATCTCCTGATCTCGTAATGTCACAGTTAAATCTCAAAAGATCTCGAGATTACACGCCAATTGTGGATCATGACCGAGATGTGTGACTATCATTGGATCTCATAATCAAATCACGGTTAAGAAAGAGAATTAGGAGATTCGGAGATATCTTTATCTTTGAACCTCATGATCAGACTAGGGTTAAGCCAAGGATCTAGAGATTTGGAGATACAAAGGATTGATACGCAGGATGAGTTAAAGACAGGTTAAACACAAAGATACATATGAGATTGATCTGACAGTCGGTGTGTTTCCTCAAAGAGAAAGATGAAGGATATTTACATTCAAGGCATTGCACCACAAGGACACTATCCTTCCCAGTTAAGTGGGACCTGCAGTTTCAATGACAAGGCTTAAGGTTAATGCCCAGTTCAGTTGGCGTACATCATGCGGTTGGTGCATTTCCTTAAAGAGAAGGTGTAAGATTCTTAACATTCAAGGAATTGAACCATGTTGACGTGTGTCAGGTTGTCAGACCTTGGGCCCATCAGTGGAAAGTAAAGATCATACAAGTTTCTTTTGATCAGATGGTCAATGCTTTACCTCAAAGAAGAGATGCATGAAAGATAACGATCAAGGCATTGCACTTTCCTGTCACATGTCTGTATCAGATTTGAGCTTGACTCCCAAGTAAATAAAGGAAGATCGATGCTCCTATTTTAAAAAGAGAGAAAGTATTTTTCTAAGTCCTTGATGCCATGTTTCGGGCCACCTGTGACCGTTAGAATCATATTTTTCAAATATTCAAATCTTATCTCAGGGTTTTCATGGCGGTGACATGATTTTCAAGTTGCAAATAGGGTAGATAGATCAGGAAAAATTTTCGGTCAAAGTTATGGTGATGGAAGATATCTCCAAGACATATATGATCGTCTGAGATATTTTCCAAGGTGCATTAATGAGCAAAATTGGCTATTTTAGGGTTTGTATTTTTTTAAGAATATCTTTTTTAACCCTAAGTTTTTTCGATCTGATCTAATTGGATCAACTCCCGAGCCTTGGTGGTTGACAAGTTTTTATATAAGTATTTTTTGAAGCTTTTGTGCGAGAGGGTTGAGGATTATGTAAAAGGACTTTATGTGACATTCTTTCTGTCCTTAAGCTTTTTTATATGTCTATAATTCTCAAGGAGGTTTGGCTTATGTAAAAAAAATTGTGACATTTTTATTGTCCTCAAGTTTTCATATGTTTGTAATTCTCTCTTAAGCATAATACAGTGGCTGAGTTTTGGGAGAAATCTTTGAGTTACTTTATTCCTCTTTCTTTCTGCATTTTTGTGTACAATGTGAATGATTGATAGAAATAATCTTGTGAATTTTATCATTCTCTATTGCCTTGTCTCATTTAAGTACCTATCTGTTGGAGTGAATGTTTGTTTGCAGGTCATAGTCTGTGTTTATGTTCATGAAAGCTATTTTTGTGAAATATTTTCTTTCCCTAAATAGTTTCACCTCATACCCTATTATGAAACACTTTTGCAAGCCTATTTAGAAAGTTGTACTTATTTTAAGTAAGAGATTTCATGCTAACTCTTAGCCATTTTTTATGATTCATGTCATATCTGGTGTATCACCTAATAGATTAATTTTCTTGATTTTTGTCTTTCAGTTTCCTTCTATCCCTTTTCCTCCCAAGTTTTATTTCAAGTTTCAAGAGCAAAATAGGTGATTACCCAAGACAAACCAACCTAGAATCCGGAGGTTTCACTTCAAGTTTAGCAAGGTCCCACAACCTAGAAGTGAATCCCATGTTATATCAGATCACTAGACTCTCGAGTTTAGTAGAGTGCAAATTTGGTGTATAAAAAAAACATCCCAGCACATCAGTTCCACATGATTTTTAGTGAATATTATCATGTGTGCAATATCAAACGTACTGCTTTGTGATGGAATTCGATGGTGTAAGTACCTTGAACTTACCTTGTGATTATTCAATGGACTGCAATGTCGTAAGCAACTTCTGTGCTCTCCATGTTTAAATTCAAAGATCTCTTGTTGTACATGAAGATATACTACAAAGATTAATAAATGATATTGTTGGCATCATCATCAATTATAGCCTAGAAGTCTGGATTGTCCTGTGCAAATTGATTTGGATTAAATGACTGCACATTATTGCCATCACAACCATAATTAGATAACTAGTCTACGAGTATGTTTCCTTCATGAAGGGTGTGGGAGATATTATAACTCAAGAAGGATTTTAAAATTGTCTGAATATTTGCTTGAAGATGTAAGCCAACTGCCAATCATGGATAGAATTTTTAATAATAACAACTATATTTATAATATGTAAATTACTAATTTTAGAATATACTATATGGATATTCTAATTAATGTTATTATTTAATATTTAAAAATATATAATAAATTTTTATAATAAGTATAATTATTTTTAAAATAATATATTTAAATTTTTTTAACAATAAATTAAATATGGGTTGTGACTTGGAGGGTTTCTGCTTTAGCTAGTTTTGGAATCACTCTTATTTCTGGGTGTGGGTTGTGTTTAAGTGCTCTGCGAATATGGGTGGTTATCGGAACAAAATTGAACCAGATAAGATTTAGGAAGAGTTTCCTCAGACCCTATGGTTATGTACTTCTGCAAAGAGGGAGGGATTCTTCCCTTCATGAAGAGCCTGACTGGACACGACGAAATGATATCTTGGTAGTTTGCCAAAACCTGGAATGAGAAAAGGGTCACCATAAATGGAATCACATTCGAGATCAAGGAGGAGGTCATAGGAAAAGCCACTGGGATTCCTACTACGGGTAGGAAGTGGAAAAAACCACAAAAATGCAAGAAAAAATGGAGTTTGATCAGTTTTTTTCTAAGGATCACAAGCTGGTGTCCAAAAATGGTGGATACAGCACTGCGAACCTACCCAAATTCTAGTTGAAGATGTGCAAGCTGGTCATGAAGTACTTCAATCTGGAAGGCCAATTCGGTATATTTTATAATTACCACCTCCCTTTTTAAAACCATCTTAGGTACAAATTGTTGATCTCCTTGTCATTTTATGTCTTACACTCTTTGGAGTTGACTGTGGCTGCTCTGAATGAGTCTTTATCACTGGGGCAGAAACTAGTTTACCTCCACCAGGGGCTTATCTTTAGAATCTACCATTTCCACTGTGCCCTCTGCCCTCCTCCTATCATGGAAATCACCCAAGCTGCCCACCAACATATGTCACCCTCGGTCTCCCTAAACCCTCAAGCTCAATTGGTGGCTCCACCCCTATTGCTAGTCAAAAATCCTCTGAAACCCACCCTACCCCTGGTTCCTAGGCTAGTTCCAAACATGACCTAACCCATGAGGATTATTCCCAACCTTCTAAAAAATGTAAAAAAATTACATTAACCTGGAATGCCCTCATAATACCAAATCTCAGCCTACCATTGCCTATCGGTCCTCTCATCTTGCCAAGGAGAAGAGGAAAAGAGCTATGAAGGAATTAGTTGATAAGGAGGATGTCTCGGTGGGTTCTCCCAGCTGAGAAGAGGACCAAAAAAATTCTGACCATGAGGAGGGGAGGGAAGTTACCCACAATATCATGGATGAAGAGGGAAAGGAAGATAAGGCCTCTATTACTATGGATGAGAACCCCAAAGGTGCTACGGGAAATGGCTTGGCTGGGAAAATCAAGTACTAGATTCTTAATCTGGAAAACATGGTTGCTAAGCTAAGCGAGGACCTAGCCAATACTAACAGGGGGCTGACAGATGTTAGAAAATTTGCACTCAAGGTTATGCATGCTTCATCTACTACCCTTTGTCTGTTGAATGAGAAGGCCTCTACTGGGAAGGAGTCCGTTGAAGGAAACCGTGAACTCTTCAAGTTTCTGATCGAGGAGTGGGCTGACCTGTTGCTTTCCAAGCGCTTATGTGATGGAAAATGAATTTGATGATGGACTGGGGTGGTAATGGGCTCTGTAGCATTGCTGCCCCCAAGCCTTATAACTGGGCTAGCTTTTTTAATAAAGGTTTAATCTTGATACTTTAATTTTGGTTAATGGCCCTGTGTGGCATGGTTTAATTTTTTGGCTGTTGGACCTTGATACTATCCACATGTGAGGTTCTCATACTTTACGCTTATACTGGTATAGCTTTATCATTTGAGTTTTTGATAGAGGTAAATGATTATTTTACTTTGCATCATGCTACTTTCTAGGTTGGATTAATATGTTTTTAATCCTGACCTAGTCAGCTACCTATTCTGCCTCGGGTCAGCACACTCTTGCTACTGCTTATATAAAAAACAATCAATTATATATTTAATTTTTTTAAATTATTCTTATTTATTTTATTAATTGTTATATAATATAAAATCAACTTATTTTGCTACTTGTGTATTTTTAAAAGTTAAGAAATCAAATTATTAAAATTTTCATATAATATATAATATTATATTTGTTATAATATAATATATATTATATATGCTATAATTATTAAAATAGATAAGAAAAAAATTAATCATCACAATTAATGAGTTTGACTCAAAATTACACAATAGGAATCTTAATAACAATATTTTTATTAAAATTACTAAATTACATATTATATATTATAAATTATAATATAATAAATATTAAAATTAAAAAATTAAAAAATTAAACTTATAAATATTATTAAAAAATTAAAAGCTATTAATATATTAATTTATTATGTAATATTCATTTCTTGCCGCAGTATTGCTATGCCAATCTAGGGGTACACATCATTAATGATAGTAAAATATATTTTTTAAGCACCTAAACCACGTTGAGTTTAAATTTCCTCTAATTAAAAAAATCAAAATAAAATTTAAAAACAAAATTAATATACTCACATTTAGAAAAATGTACAATATATAATTTTAGATATTTTTTAAAAATAAATATTTTATAAAATATATTTAACATTTTGATAATTTATAATAAGTATAAACTTCAAATAAAATTAAACTAATAAATTTATATTTATTTAAAGTATTGAACCAATAAAATGAAGAGAAATTATTATCTAAACTTTTGCAAAATAATCTAATCACAAGTTACTCTTTATTATTATATATTTTTTAATTTTTCTTTATCATTGATCAATAAATTAAGAATATATGAAGGTCAATTTTGAGGTGTATAAGAAAGAAATTGTCACTTAATTAATAGGGCCAAGTGGAGTTTTCTTCATAAAATTCTCTTAGCCTTTGGTTTAAGTGTAAAATGGGGGAGATGGACTATTGATGAACTATAATTGATTAAATGTTTGAAGATGATAAGTTGATTATCACCAAGCTACAAAAGTAAATGCAAGACATTAAATGAGTTAATGTATTGTATTTTCATTGATGTCAAATTGATATGTTTTGATTGGTCATACACATATTGTCATAAACTTAAAAGAGTTAAAGGGACAAAGTTTACGTGGTCGGTAAAAGATAAAAGTTTAGTATACACCGAGTGACAGTAAACACTGATGGATAGTACACACCGATAGACAGAGAACACTGAGCAGTTCATAGTGTATACCGAGCACCGCAGTAACCGAGAAAGTGGTTACCAAGCAAGATCTATTTACCAAGCTAACTAAAGTTTTTACCGAGCATAACTAAAGTTAATAACTGAGCTAACTGAAGTTGATCACTGATCATAACTAAAGATAAAGAATGAAAAAAACACTTAGCTGACAGGAGATATATTTAGATTGACAGCTTGATTGCTTTATTCTTATCGATCAGTTGAACTAAAACAAAGAAGAGATTTAAAGCATGTTTTATTCACAGATAACAAGGATAGATTTGTGGAATAAAAATGAAGGAGATATTTACGGATTAAAGAAAGCATGGTGAGCTTTACGGATCAAGATGTGATCTACAACAAAAACAAGGAGAATGAAGGGCTAAACATGTCTATGAAGAGAGACAAGGAATTCATTATGAAGAGAGGAATGTTGAATATAATTTTGGTGAAGATAGAAGTCTTCATGCAGATCTGATCATACAGGCTGAAGAACAGAGCTGAGAACTTCAGAAGACACTAAGCAAGAAAGGACAGAGAATTCACCGAGAGAACTAGAACAAAGAAGGGGAGAAAAGGAATTAAAGATCATATTGATCAGAGAGGTATTAATGGACTAACAATAGATCTGAATATCTACAAGTTAAAGTTGTATTTTGAATAGATCATTTATTGTTTTAGTTTAACCATTGATTCAAAAAATCTCTTAACCGAGTGGGATTTAACAGTCCTTATTGTATTGAGATACTCAAGAGTATCAAAAGGTTTTCTTGTTGACATCATAGTGAGTGCTAGGTCAAAGGATAAACTTTTGGTTTTAAATCTTCTAACAAGGTCACACTTAATAGTGTGTTTGTAACCTTTAATAGGGTTGGCTCTTCACCGAGCTCACTTCAGAAGAGTGAAAATTTTGGGTTACCAGTCCCAAGTGGTTTTTCCCTTAATAGGGTTTCCATGTTAAAAATCCATGTGTCAAATGTGTATTTCTTTCATTGCATTGATAGTTTTCTTTACACATTACTAAACTAGATTAGTCGGTAAACACTAAGTTTAATTGTTGCTACTCGGTAAAGGATAGAAAAGATAAACAATATATCTTACCGAGCAGTATATATTTTTTAAGGTTATTTAAGGCCTACATCTTGATGGATTGAAAGATAACTAAGGATATTATATTTAAGATATAAATGTTTGGTTGAGTTTTTGGAATTATTTTTAAGGCCACTGATTCACTCCCCCCCGCTCCTCAGTTATTCTAACAATTGGTATCAGAGTCTTGGTGCTTGGAAGAAAATTTTAAAAGGACTTAAGCTAAAGATCATAAGATGAGTAAAAGGGATGTGCCTAATTTGAATAAGGACAAATTTGCATCATGGAAAAGCATGATAAGACTTCATCTATCTGGAATAGGAAATTATGTCACACAACACTTGGATACTGAATATGTTGTACCTACTAGACCTATGATTGTTGATCAATTAAGAGAGAAACATGAACACAATTATATGATGATAGAACTTGCTTCTTCACTAACCGATGCTGGATTTGAAGATGTGAAAACATAACACCTCTGCAAAACAAATGTGGGACAAACTCAAGCTAGTACATGGAGGAGATGCAAATGTGTTGAGAGCTAAAGCTTAAAGCCTAAGAGGAAAGTTTGATGACCTACAAATGAAAGGAGATAACATCACTCAATACAGTAGTAGAATCAAAGAAGTTGTAAATGCTATCTGTGGAGTAGGAGGAGTACTTGAGGAAGAAACAATTGTAAGTAAAATTCTGAGAACCTTACTTCCTGTTTATGCTATTAGAGTATCTGTAATTCAAGAAATGGGGGCAGTAGAAAATAACAATGTTACTCTTGATAGTTTGATTGGTAGACTTATTTCATTTGAGATGAACAACTATGACAATAGTGTCTTACCTACTATTACGTCAGCATTCAAATCTTCTCTGAAAATAAGCAAATCTAGTAACAAACACACTACGAGAAATGATAGTGAAAGTGATAGTGATGAACAAGAACTTGATGAAATTGAAGCACTAATGGATAGAATATTGAATAGAGGTAAAGGAAGATACAAAGATAAATTACCATTGGTCTATTTTAATTGCAAAGAAATTGGACATTTTTCTACTAGATGCCCTAACAAAAAAAAGGATGAAAGAAACAATGACAAATCTTATGAAAAGAAGTTTGACAGAAGTGATGATCGAGATTACAGAAGCAACTAACACTCTAACATAATAGAAAACTGAGACTACAAGGACAAAGGAAATAAGGCTTGTTACCTAGTTGAAAACAGAGCTGAAAATACTAACACCAATTAAGATGAAGATGTTGAGGTAGTATTTGTTGCTATGAAGGATGATTCAGACGAAGAAGAAAGGTATGTTGAAACTGCACAAAAATCTAAAGTTAGCAAGAATGATGTCTAGATTATTGATAGTGGTTGTACTCATCACATGACTGGAGACAAAGAAAAGATTGAAACTTTTAAAAATTATAATGGTGGATCAGTTAGGATGGGTAATGACTCACCTTGCCTAGTTGAAGGAAAAGGAACCATCATGTTGAATAATCTGATTAAATGTGAAAATGCAAATTGGGTGAAAGGAATTAAATATAATCTATTGAGTTTTTCACAGTTGAACAACATAGGACACCGAGTTGAATTTGAGAAAAAAAAAAGCAAAGATCTATAATGGAATAGGAAAGTTGATCGGTACTGATGAAGAAACAAAAGGTAATCTATTCTATCTTGATATTATTGAGACCACTTGTTTATTGGCTAGAAATGAATACGTTTGGTTGTGGCATAAAAGGTTATGTCATGTGAATTTTGACAACATGGTTAAGATAAGTAAGAAAAGAAAAGTAAGAGGCTTACTGAGTATTTCAAAGCCTGACATGTTATGTGCAAGAATTGTCAAATGGGAAAAATGACAAAGTCTATTTTCAAGAGAAAAACCTACACATCTAATGATATTTTGGAGTTAGTCCATACTGACCTGTGTGGACCAATGAGAACAAAGACCTATTATGGTGATAGATACTTTATTCTATTTGTTGATTACTATTCTAAGATGATGAATGTCATATTCTTAAAAGAAAAGTCTGAAGCATTTAAGATGTTCAAATGGTATAAAGAAAAAGTTGAAAAACAAAATGTTTGAGATCAGATAGAGGAGGAGAATTTATTTATGATGAATTCACTAAATTTTGTAATGAGCATGGGATTACTAGACATGTTTTTGCACCGAGAACACCACAAAAAAATGGAGCTTTGAGGTGATTTCAAATGGAGGGAAAATCAAATGGTTGTCCTCAAATGATGGGACTAGAAGACAAGATCCTCAACTCTCATTGGTTGATCAATTTGAGTTGAAAGAAATTAGGAATTATTTAATTCAATCATTTAATTAATTTATCCATGTAAGGGTGAATGGGTTGGATTTGATTTTTTTATTTAAACTATACAATTAATTGATTAAAATCAATTGCATAATTTGATTAATCCCTTTTAGGCTTGAATTTAATTATTTGATTTCATGATTATTTAATCCTTTGATTTAATTTGATTTTTGTCCACTTTGCTTGATAAATATCCATTTGATTTGATTTTGATCCATTTTAATGCATTTTGATGAGATTTGGGGCAATTGGGTGAGATTTAAAAATTTGATGTTTAAGATACACCTGGTCAAATTTAGGTGTCTACAGATCCTAACAAGAAAAATATGGTTTGTAAACTACACAAATCCTTGTAAGGATTGAAACAAGCACCAAGAGCATGGTATGAAAGTCTTCACTCGTATCTCATTAGTATTAGATTTGTTAGAACAAGTGACAACAGTAATCTATATTTGAAAGGAGATATTGATGATAAAGTTTTGATTGTTGAGATATTTGTTGATGATATCATATTTGGAGGTAATGATATGATATGCAAGTCATTTTCTGATGAAATGAGCAAAGAATTTTAAATTTCAATGTTTGGAGAGATCAAATTTTTTCTCGGTCTACAAATTCTACAACGGGATGAAGGCATCTACATCACACAAATCCAAATACATCAAAGAAGTTCTAAAGATATTCAAAATGGAGGACTCTAAACTAGTTGGAACACCTATGAAAACTAGATGCAAATTGATAAAGGAAGACAAGACAACTGAGGTAGATCAGGCCTTATACAGATCTATGATTGGCAAACTAATGTATGTTGTACACACTAGACCTGATATAGCACATGCAATTGGTATAGTTGCAAGATTCTCTGCTAATCCTAAAGAATATCACATGACTGTTGTTAAAAAAATTTTGAGATATCTGAAGAATACTGAAAACTATGGTTTGTGGTATAATAAAGAAGGAAACTTTGAGCTACAAGTTTATATTGATGTTGATTAGTGATGTAGATGTTTTAAGGCTTGCTTGCACATCTACCAAGAGACCTAGCTTGTTTCTATTAGAATCCTAATCTCCACTAGGATCTTCCAAAGGCTTAGATGATTAACTAATCCCTTATCTAGCTCCTCTCCAAGAGCCCAACACTTTGTGCTTCACCTTGAAAGACTAACACCATGTAGATTCTTCACTTCTTCTCCTACACTTAGAAGGATCTAAGTCCCAACTCCACACTAGCATTCATGAATCATTGTAGGGATATTAAACATGTTGGAAACCTTCCATATGTTCCCATTTGACTCCATTTTGATGGATCTCTTAACCCTTTTCAATCGAGATCAATTTTTAGACCCTAGGAAGCCTAATTAGGCCTAATTCCTTATAGCCTTTTCCAGAGACCTTTTCCCAATTCTTTCAAAACTTTCCCAAAGAACTTGAAAAAATAATCCCATATTCAGACACCCTTTTAGATTTTACAAAGGATTTTGAAAGTTTTAGTCTCCTAAGCCCTCCATACATAGTGTCCCTATTATTTAGGACCAATAGGGCTAATAGGCCTAATTAGTAGGACCTTACTGATTTCTCACCCAAAACTTGACCAAATGGATTGGTGACTTTACAAATCTCTCAATAGAGTAATATTAGGTCATATCCCACCTATCACTACACTTTTATCATACTTTACTTTCCTTCCCCGCATAAAATGCTCAATTCTTCACCTCCAAACCTCTAACCGAGCACTATCAGCTCGCCTAGGGCTTGGTACTAAAAATAGAAAATCAACTCCAAAACACTCCTACCTCTACATATGTATAGACCAATGACCCCCCTAACATATCCACCTAGCCTTAGGAAGATCCCATGGTTAGATTTCATGGGGGAGCCATGAAATGAAAAACTGGTCAAGATAGAACCAGTGAACTCCCTAAACTGTAAACAATTTATTTAAGACCTTAGACTGACTCCTATCAACTTACTTACTGAATGGAAAAGTCTTAGAACTATCCTAAGACTACAAAAAAATCACTAACTCAAGGCATTCAATCCATATGATAGCACTGTCACACTGAAAAGCTCGGTTTCTTCACAAAATCAGAGTTGCAGAGCTATATTCACTATATCAAACTTGTTACAATGAAAAAACTATATCCTCTAGATTTGAGCCTCCTTACATTAGATGCCATATTCCATTTTTCTAGGACCTATTGGTTGATTTCCCACTCCAATTTTCTAGGGGGATCCAAAGTAATCGAGTTGCATGCAACATTTGCAATAATTGCAAATGTTGTCATGACAACATTCTAACAACTTTTGGCATCTTTGCCATTATGCCAACTTCCCAAGTTTTAGGGCCTCTATCCTCTATATCTCAAGGAACCAACTTCATTTATGGCCTCCAAGAATCTAAATGACAACATTTATGTGTTTAGGACACATTCAAAGCTCAAATCCATCACTAAGTTTCTAAGCCTAAGAAAATTAAAAAGCTACTAACAATGACTATTCTGGTGACCTTAGGCCTAATGACTAACTCACCTAGTCCACAATGCAATGAACTTCTAAGGTATAACTAAACACACTACCTTTACTTGGCCAATGTCAAGTACAATCCAAAACATTACAACTATGGAAGTTAGCCTAGGTGTGCTCCTACACCATCCTCCCCAAAAACAAAAAGTTCAATCCACCCTTGGATTGAGTAGATGGGGGTCAGTCCCCATCTTCTTAAAATCTGATTCTTTAACCCATATTGCATCAGTATCCATTTGACCATGTCTTTTGATCAAGTGTTCTTTGTACTCTTAGGTTCTAGTCTTCTTGTAGACTCGGGTATCCAGTATACTGTCAGCTTGGTTGACTGTAGCAAGAGGTAGCTTGAGGTCTTCTACATCTATGATCAGTTCACTGAGGCTTTGATCCATGTCTGGTGTTGGTCCTTTGTAATGAACCAGGTCTGCAATTTTAAAGATAGGGGACAGTCCACTATCTTCCGACAGCTCTACTTTAAAAGCATCATTCCCATACTTTGCTAAGTTAGGACAGGGGCCTATCCTCCTCATTCACAACTTGTGTGGGACTCCTTTTGGAAGTCTAGACTTATTTAGATGCACCATTACTAAGTCTCCCACATTGAACTGAAGTTCTTTTCTAATCTCATCAATCTTAATCTTATGCTTCATGGTGTTCTCTGTCAAAGTCTTTCTGACTGTATCATGTATCTCTTGCATTGCATAAGCAAAATCATCAGCATATCCACTTTATTTCACTCCATCCTTTAAGTCTCTTATCTAATAGACTCCTCTAGGATGTAGACTATAGACTATCTCAAAGGGACTCTTCCCTGTTGACCCGTTGCTAGTGTCATTGTAGGCATATTCAGCCTGTCCAATCAATTGATCCCATTGTTGACCATATTCCTTGGTCAAGCATCTTAATATATTTCCAAGGATTCTATTCACCACTTTGGTCTAACCATCAGTTTGGCGATGGTATGCAGACCCAAAGGATAAATTAGTGCCTAACCTTTTCCAAAGAGTCTTCCAAAAATGACTCATAAATTTAGTGTCTCTATCTAACACAATGCTCACAGGTAACCCATGGATTCTTACTATCTCTTTGAAGAAGAGAGAGGCTATTTGGCTGGAATCATTAGTTGTCTTACATGGCACAAAGTGAGCCATCTTGTTGAATCTGTCCACAACTACGAAAACACTATCCATGCCTTGTCTTGTCTTGGGTAACCCAACTACAAAATCCATGCTCAAGCATTCCCATGGCCTAGTGGGAATAGGTAGTGGCTGATATAGGCCTACATTTGAAGAAGTACCTTTGGCCTTTTGACATACTATGCAACTTTCCACATACCTCCTAACATCAAGGTTCATTTTTGGCTAATAATAGAACATTTGAACAAGTTCTTGTGTCTTAGTGATCCCAAAGTGATCACTTAATGCACCATTGTGCTTTTACTGAATTAAATTCTCCCTAATAGACCCTCTAGGGACACATAACTGATTTCCCTTAAACAAGAGATTGCTTTGCAAAGTGTATTCAACATATTTGCTTTGGAAATGATTCTTGTACTCAGCACATACCTTATAAATGTCTGCAAATTCTTCATCATCAGCATATAGATCCTTGAAGTGATCTATTCCCATGCTCTTCAATTGAATCTCTTGGATGGTAAGAGATCTTCTACTCAAAGCATCTTCCACCTTTTTGAGTACTCCTTTCTTGTGCTTGATATTAAAGGTGTAGGCTTGCAGGTATTCAACCCACTTCATGTGCTTGTGACTCAACTTCTCTTGAGATTTCAAGAAGCTTAAGTATTGATTATCTGAATAGACTATGAACTCCTTGGGGAGTAAATAGTACCTCCATTTCCTTAGAGCCTGAACTAATGCATACATTTCAAGGTCATAAGAATAATACTTCTTCTTAGCTTCACTCAACTTCTCTGAATGAAATGCTACTGGTCTACCCTCTTGGCTTAGGAAAGCTCCAATAGCCACATTGCTTGCATCACACTCAATAGTGAAAAGCTTCTCAAAGCTTGGAAAGACTAAGACAGGTTGGGTAGCAATATTTTCTTTTAACAACTCAAAACTCTTGTTATCTTTTTCATTCCATGCAAACATAGTCTTCATACCTCCTTTGATTGTGTCCAACATAGGAGCACAAATATCACTAAACTGCCTTATAAACTTCCTATAATACTGAGCAAGGCCATGAAAACTTCTTACCTCTGTTGTTGTCCTTGGAGTAGGCCAATTTATGATGTCTTCCACTTTACTCTTGTCCATTTATAGATTTCCATGAGAGAGAACAAACCCAAGGTACACTAGCTCTATTTTGATGATCTCACACTTCTCCAAGTTGATCATCAACTTCTCATCATGCAGCTTCTTGAAGATAGTCTCAAGGTGTTGAAGATGCCCACCTCTTGTCTTACCGTAAATAAGTATATCATCAAGATATACCACTACAAATTTACCAATGTAGTCTTTTATGACTTCATTCATGAGCCTCATGAATGTGGAGGGGGCATTAGACAGTCCAAATGGCATGACAAGCCATTGATATAAACCTTCATTGGTTTTAAAGGTTGTCTTCCACTCATCTCCCTCATGTATCCTTATTTGGTGATAGTCACTTTTCAAGTCTATCTTACTAAAGTACTTAGCTTCACCCAGACAATCCATTAGGTCTTCAATCCTAGGAATGGGAAACCTATACCTAATGGTTATCCTATTTATGTCTCTTGAATCAGTACAAAGCCTCCAAGTTCCTCCTTTCTTAGGTGCTAGGATAGTGGGTATGACACAAGGGCTAATGCTCTTCTTGATAAGACCTTGGTTTAGGAGTTCTTCAATTTGTCTAGAAATCTCCTCATTTTGTTGAGGGGTCATCTTGTTGGCTTCTTTATTAGGTAGGATGGCTCCTAGTATAAAGTCTATCCTATGACTTATGGCTCTTTTACGGGGTAATGATGATGGTTGTCCATCACTTACTATACCTTCACCTTCATAAGTCTGCAACATGCTTTGTATCTCCTTAGGTATCTCTAGTTTCTTGTCCCCTTTGTCTTCATTCCTTTCTCTTGGCCTTAGCATGAATTCTTAGCCAACTCCTCCTTCTTCCATGGCTTTTAAGAACTCTTTTTCACCAACCATGAGCACATTAGGACCTATTTTCTTCACTTCTACATCCTCTAACAAAGATTGAATTTTGAAAGTCACTTTGTCCTTCTTGAATGTATAGGAGTTCTTCACCCCATCATGGATAGCTTGGCGGTCAAATTTCCATGGCCTGGCTAGGAGAAAGTAACATGATTCCATGGGAAATACATCACATAGAACCTTTTCCTTGTATCTCCCTATAGAAAACTCCACCCAAGCCTGCTCATTTACTAAGATGTGATATCCCTTATTGAGCCATGTGACCTTGTAAGGATGGGTGTGGGGTATCCTTGTCATGCTTAGCTTGCTAACTGCTTCTTCTGACACAATGTTTTCAGTGGAACCTGAGTCAATAATGACTCTACACACTTTGCCCATCACCTTTCATTTGATTCTAAATAGGGACCTTCTTTGGCTTGGCTCTTCTTTAACCGACTCCTTGATCAATGTTCTCCTCATCATGAGGTTCTCACCTTCTTTTGAATTTAGTGGTACCTCAGGGTGTGTCTCTGGTACATTTTTCTCCTCATGAACTAGATTAGTCCTCTTGTTACCTCCTTGAGAAGTACTACCCTTCTCTGGACACCTATAGGTAGGGTGTCCCATTTGATTGCAATGATAACATTTCATATTGGAAAAGTAATTGCCTTTTCCTTGTCCACCACTTCTTCCTCTGAAATTAGAGTTCCTTCCTCTAACACCTCTACTAGAGCTTCCCTCTTTTTTTTCAGTGTATCTAACTTCTCCTTGAGTCCTTGATTCTGAACTCCTTCCACCATAGCCACCTCTTGGTCCTCTACTATCCCTTCCTCTACCTCTTCCTTTGGAGGTTTGTTCTTGTTTTCTTTTGCCTTTCTCCTCTATTTTCAATTCCATTTGGTAACATTGGTGGATGGTTTTGAATTTCACAAGACTCATGTCTTCTTGAATAGACCACTTGAGTCCATTCAAATACCTTTCTAGTTTGATACTTTCATCCTCCACCACTTGTGATCTTAAACACAACTTTTGGAATTCTTTGGTGTATACTTGGATATCCAAATCTTTCTATCTGAGATTATGTCTTCTTCTATGCAAATCAACCTCATAATCATCAGGCATGTAAGTCTTCGTTATCTTGCTCACCATGCCCTTCCATGTGACTATAAGACTCCTTGCTTCTTTCTCCTTTTTAGTTTGAGTAAACTTCTACCATGTGAGGGCTGAGCCTCTCAACCTAGATTTGGCCACATTCACTTTTTGGGCCTATGTTACACCATCACATTTGAAATGATTTTCTATACTGTCAATCCAATCCACATCTGAATCTGGATCCATTTGCCCACCAAATAGTGGTACACCCTCCAAAGCTTTTCCACTTAAGGCCTTTAGTGCTTTCAACAAGGGCTCTTCAGCAATAACAGGGTCAGGTGTTGGAGCTTCCTCCTCTAATTCTAGTCCTTTTTCCCTTGCTTCTTCTTCTTCATTTTGCTCTATCTTATCCTTCACTTTGTCAGCTTTGTCTTGGACTTCACCCAAGAGTTTCTCCATTTGAGACAATATTTCTCTTAGCAACTTGTTATCTTCTTCTTGTTCTTCTACCTTCTTGGATAACTCAGCGTTAGTCACCATGGTTTTATCTTCTACTGATCCCACTAGTGTATTCTCTCCCACTGATTTAGTAGGTTGAAACATCCACCACAAGCCTGATCTTAATCAAGCTCTGATACCAATATAATGTAGATGTTTCAAGGCTTGCTTACACATCTACCAAGAGACCTAGCTTGTCTCTATTAGAATCCTAATCTCCACTATGATCTTCCAAAGGCTTATATGATTAACTAAGGCCTTATCTAGCTCCTCTCCAAGAGCCCAACACTTTGTGCTTCACCTTGAAAGACTAACACCATGTAGATTCTTCACTTCTTCTCCTAAACTTAGAAGGATCTAAGTGCCAAATCCACACTAGCATTCACGAATTATTGTAGGGATGTTAAACGTGTTGGAAACCTTCCATATGTTCCCATTTGACTCCATTTTGATGGATCTCTTAACCCTTTTCAGTCGAGATTAAGTTTTAGACCCTAGGAAGCCTAATTAGGCCTAATTCCTTGTAGCCTTTTCCAGAGACCTTTTCCCAATTCTTTCAAAACTTTCCCAAAGAACTTGAAAAAATAATACCAAATTCAAACACCATTTTGGATTTTACAAAGGATTTTGAAAGTTTTAGTCTCTTGAGCCCTCCGTACATAGGGTTCCTATTATCTAGGACCAATAGGGCTAATAGGCCTAATTAGTAGGACCTTATTGATTTCTCACCCAAAACTTGACCAAATAGATTGGTGAGTTCACAAATCTCTCAACAGAGTAAGATTAGGTCATATCCCACCTAGCACTACACTTGTCTCATACTGTACTTTCCTTCCCCACATGAAATGCTCAATTCTTCACCTCCAAACCTCTAACTGGGCACTATCAGCTCGCCTAGGGCTTGGTACTAAAAATAGCAACTCGACTCCACCAAACTCCTACCTCTACATATGTATAGACCAATGAATCCCCTAACATATCCACCTAGCCTTAGGAAGATCCCATGGTTAGATTTCATGGGGGAGCCATGAAATTACAAACTGGTCAAGACAGAACTAGTGAACTCCCTAAACTGTAAACAATTTATTTAAGACCTTAGAATGACTCCTATCAAATTTCTTGCTGAATGGAAAAGTCTTAGAACTATCCTAAGAACAAAAAAAAATCACTAACTCAAAGCATTCAATCCATATGATAGCATTGTCACACTGAAAAGCTCAGTTTCTTCACAAAATCAGAGTTGTAGAGATATATTCACTATATCAAACTTGTACAATGAAAAAACTATATCCTATAGATTCGAGCCTCCTTACATTAGATTCCATATTTCATGTTTCTAGGACCTATTGGTTGATTTCCCACTCCTATTTTCTAGGGGGATCCAAAGTAACCGAGTTTCATGCAACATTTGCAATAATTGCAAATGTTGTCATGACAACATTATAACAACTTTTGACATCTTTTCCATTATGCCAACTTCCCAAGTTTTAGGGCCTCTATCCTCTATATCTCGAGGAAAAAACTTCATTAATGACCTCCAAGCATCTCTATGACAACATTTATATGTTTAGGACACATTCAAAGCTCAAATCCATCACTAAGCTTCTAAGCCTAAGAAAATTAAAAAGCTACTAACAATGACTATTTTGGTGACCTTAGTCCTAATGACTAACTCACCTAGTCCACAATGCAATGACCTTCTAAGGTCTAAATAAACACACTACCTTGACTTGGCCAATGTCAATTACAAGACAAAACATTACAACTATGGAGGTTACCCTAGGTGTGCTCCTGCACTAATCAGGGTGGAAACATAGATGATAGAAAGAGCACAACATGAGGAGCATTATTTATAGGTGACAGACTTGTCACATGGATAAGTTACAAGAAAGGATGCAATCAACTGCAGAAGTAGAATATGTAGCTACTACTGCAAATTTCTCTAACATTGCATGGACCAAGGAATTGCTAAAAGGTATGAATGAAGAAATTCATGAACCAGTGATTATCTATTGTGATCATACAAGTGCTATAAACATCTCAAAGAACCCTGTGATGCATGATAAAACAAATCACATATCTATTAAGTATCATTACTTGTGGGAATAATTACAAGAGAAAGAGGTGATACTCAAATATGTACAATCTAAAGAACAACTAGCAGACATATTCACAAAACCACAGCCAAAGGATACATTTGAGTACCTAAGGAATAAACTAGGGGTTTGACCCTTGTCTACTAGTCACTAAGCTGACTTGAAGGCTACATCAGCCTACACATTATCAGAAGATCAATCATGTTGATTCAAGCTAAGATATGGACTTCAATGACATATTAGTCCACTCAAGGGACAGAAAGCGTCAAAGGGAGAAAAAGATTGTTGGCTACTACAAAGCTGAAAATTTTGTTTGGCATTGTTGTCAAAGGGAGAGCAGGATACAATGAAATATCTATCATGATCATACAAAGGGAGAGGAAGAATCAATGAAATATATACATTAGTCAAAGGAAGAGAAAAGATCATACAAAGGGAGAGAATTGGAGAAGAAATTCTACAAGAAAGGGAGAGACATAATAAGAAAATAGAACTGGTACACCTATCCATTGAAGGGAATGAAGAAAGGAAGAGCACCAGAAAGAATAAAATCTAAGCTAATAGATCTTACCGAGATTTAGCTATTTGAATTGGTTATAGAGAAATGAGTTTGGTATAATATGACATATTTCATATTGTGTTGCCATCAATGTCAAAGGGAGAGATTGATTAAATATAACTAATTAAATGTTTGAAGATGATAAGTTGATGATCACCGAGCTGCAAAAGTAAATGCAATACATTAAATCATTTAATGTATAGTATTGTCATTGATGTCAACCTAATATGTTTTGAATGGTCATACACATATTGTCATAAACTTAAAAGAGTTAAAGGGACAAATTTTATGTGGTTGGTAAAAGATAAAAGTTCAGTATACATGCCGAGTGATAGTAAACACCTAGGGACAAAGAACACCGAGCAGTTCATAGTGTATACCAAACAGAGCAAGTGGTTACTGAGAAAGAGTTATTTACCAAGCTAACTGAAGTTTTTACCGAGTGTAACTAAAGTCAATAATCAAGCTAACTAAAGGTTATCATCGATCATAACTGAAGATAAAGAACAAAAAAAACACTTAGCTAGCAGAAGATATATTTAGATTGACTGGTTGATTTATTTATTCTTATCGATCAGTTGAACTAAAAAAAAGAAGATATTTAAAGCACGTTTTATTCACAAATAACAAGGAGAGATTTGTGGAATAAAACTGAAGGGGAGCTTTACGGATTAAAGCAAGCATGACGAGCTTTACGGATCAAGAAGTGATCTACAGCAAAAACAAGGAGAATGAATGGCTAAACATGTCTATAAAGAGAGATAAGGAACTCATTTTGAAGAGAGGAATGTTGAATATAATTCTGGTGAAGATATAATTCTTCATGCAGATATGATCATAAAGGCTGAAGAACAGAGCCAAGAACTTTTGCAGACACCGAGCAACAGAGGATAGAGTATTCACTGAGAAGAACAAAACAAAGAAGGGGAGAAAAGGAATTGAAGAGCATATTGATCAGAGAGGTATTAATGGACTAACAATAGATCTGAATATCTGCAAGTTAAAGTTGTATTTTGAATAGATCATTTACTGTATCAGTTTAACCATTGATTCAAAAAATATCTTAACCGAGCTGGATTTAACAGTCCTTATTGTATTGAGATACTCAAGAGTATCAAAAGGTTTTCTTGTTGATAGCATAGTGAGTGTTAGGTAAAAAGATAAACTTTTGGTTTTAACTCATCTAACAAGGTCACACTTACCAATGTGTTTGTAACCTTTAATAGGGTTGGCTCTTCACTGAGCTCACTTCAAAAGTGAACATTTTGGGTTACCGGTCTCAAGTGGTTTTTCTCTTAACAAATTTTCCACTTTAAAAATCTATGTGTCAAATGTGTATTTCTTTCATTGCATTGATAGTTTTCTTTACACATTACTAAACTCGATTGGTTGGTAAACACTAAGTTTAATTGCTGCTACTCAATAAAGGCTAGAAAAGATAAACATTATATCTTATCGATCAGTATATATTTGTTAAAGTTATTTAAGGCATACATCTTGATGGACTGAAATATAACCGAGGATATTATATTTAAGATATAAATGTTTGATTGATTTTTTGGAATTATTTTTAAGGCCACTGATTCACCACCCCCCCCCCCTCTCAGTTATTCTAACAACTATGAGATATGTTACTTCTGCTTCCTTTTCAGTTATTGTGAATGGAGAACCTCCATAGCCTTTTGGTGCTTACCGAGGCCTTTTCCAAGGGGATCCTCTTTCCCCTGATTTATTATTATGGCTGAGAGTCTTAGTCATTTTCTTAAATTTCCCGCTTCTCTGGGCTTGATTCATGGGTGGTAATGGTGCAATGGACTACCGCAACTCTCACATCTCCAATTTTTGGATGACACGTCTCTTATGGGAGTGGATCATCTTCATAAAGATGAATCTTTCAGGAAAGCGTTGTAAGTTTACCTTGCAGCTTCATGCTATAAAATCAATGAGCGTAAATCTTCCATTTTCTTTTTCAATACCCCTCAGGCCATTCAGAGGCGTATTGCTAACATTTTACGATTCCAGATTGGGTCTCTTCCCTTTGGTAATTTATTTGGGAATTCCTCTTACTGTTGGTTGACATCCCAAATCCTCTTAGCATATTTTTCTTGATAAGATGAGTCAACAGGTTAATCATAGGACTCATCGTTGGTTATCTTCTGCTACTCTCTTAGCTCTTTTAAAGTTGGTTATTCAAGCTCTTCCTATAAATAGATGTTTTTTCAGGATGCCCCCATGTATTTTCTTCAGGAATTTGATATCCTCTCTTTTCAATTTCTTTAGAATGGGAGCTTATCGACTTTAAAAATGAGCCTTGTTAAGTGGGAAACTATATGCAGACCTAAGAAGGAGGGTGGCCTTTCCTTACTCTTTTCTATTTTAAATGGGAAAGTTATTGTTGCTAAGTTATATAGGCATTGGTGCAATAGCCAGCATCAGTTTGGGCTCATATTCTCACCTCTAAGTATCTTCCAGGTGTTAATGTGTTTGATGTTCACTGTTCTCCTTTTTTGGGAAGGGGATCTATGATTTGGAATACTTTGAAACTTGGGGCTCAGTTTGTTAAGAATTGCCTCTTTTGGATTTGTCATTCAGGATCTCAAGCTCTTTTTTGGATGGATTCTTGGGATGGCCATCCTCCTATCCTTTCTACTCAACCCCACCTTTAGGCCCTTTATGATGCCTTTACTGCAGCTAGCTGGGATACCATTAATTATGGATCCAGGAGGATCTGAGGATGATAGGAAAGAGATGGCCCAGATTCTAGAGTCTAGGGAGTGCACAACCTTGGCTATAAATGATGTTCTGGCTTGGGCTAGCAGTGATTTTTCTGAAAAATTTTCTGTTTCTATAGGTTATGTTGAGTTAGTGTGGCATACTTTTGGGTACATTCAAGTTCCTTGGTGGAAACATGTTTGGTATAAGTTCTCATGGCCTAAGTGCAATTAGTTTCATGTGGTTAGTGGTCCAAAATCAGTGTCTTACTTAGGATAATCTATGTAATCATGGCTTTTAGGGCCCCTCAATGTGTGTGTTGTGTTCTAATAGTGAAGAAATTTTCTCTCATCTCTTTTACTAGTGCTCCTTCATTATACATATTTGGCACTTCTGGTGGGATGTTTGGAATCAAGTTTGTTGGCATGTGTCTTTTTTGGCTGAGTTCTTTTCTCAATGGGGTAAGGCTCCTGTCAAGACTTATTTTCTTCATGTTGCTTGGAATCTTGGGCCTTCTTTTATTATCTGGCATATCTAGTTGGAGAGGAATCGTCAGATCTTTCAAGATGTGTGTTTGGAGGCTCACCACCTATGGTGGAAAAATCTCCATTCTTTGAGAGAAATTGTTTCGGCTAAATGTGATTTGTCAGAAGCTATGGAACCTGGTGATGTTATTTGATATAACTGTCTCCATATTCCTCCTCCACAAGGATCGATCATGAGGAATATATGGAAACACTCCCTTCATAAAATTAATAGGGTGGGAAGATGGAGTCCACCTTCACAGGGCACTCTAAATATTAACATAGATGGGTCTTCTCGAGGAAACCCAGGTCCTGCAGGTATTGGTGGAGTTGGTAGAGATAGTTTGGGGAATGTTCAGTTTATGTTTTATGTTTATAAAGGTCATCATACTAACAATTTGATGGAGGCTACTGCTAATTTGTATGTTGTGGCACGTGCTTGTGCTCTTGGATGGAGCAGGCTCATTTATGAATCAGATTCGCAGGTGGTGGTGCATATGTTGACTTAGCAGCATTTTGAGGATGTTAGTTGACAGCTAGCTTTGGTTGTTAACCAGATTCTTGTTTTGTCTACTTGTTTAGATTCAGTTACTTTCACTCATATCCCTAGGGAGGGGAATGGTGTATTAGATTGCCTGGCTAAATGGGTTCTAATCACATGCAAAATTGGAATATTACTGATAGGAGTCAATTACCTCTGGGTTTGTCTCAACAATTTGATCACTTGGTGGATCTTGATAGGGATGTTTGATGCCCTTGCTCTATATTTCTTCTAGTTTAAATAAATTTTAACCCGTCTTTTATTTTAGAAAAAAAAAACTACAAAACTTCTCAAAAACTAATAACTAATAGAGACATAAATTAAGTACTCTAAAGCCCTAACCAATAAATTAGTGAATGAAATGCTATATAGATGTCTAGTACGAGATTTGATTTACTTTGACTAATGCTTGTCCATACATATATTTTGTCATAAAATTCAATCAAACCAATTGTTGATTAGTTGCAAAGTGGGTTTTTTATATCTTGAAGGAATAAATAATATCATATAATATTTTTTTCACGTTATATATAGTTGTATGTAGTTCGATGCAATATTACTAAATTATCAATCATGGACACAAGTAGAACATTAATAGAAATTTTAAAAATAATTAACTTATTCATGTATAAAATATAAATTTAATTTTATCTATAATATTACTTTCATTTAATAAAAATATTCTATATATAATTTTGTATAAAACACAAATTTTAAATTTAAATTTAAATTAATAGTACATTAAAATATAATTGTTTGATAATGTAATCTAAAATTACTTCAAAAAAATATGTTAAAAAAATAAAATATAAACATGATAATATTATAATATATTTAGTATGTTGTTTTTTGATTCTATAAAGAGAGTTTTCTTAGCATCAATGTTTTAGATCACATTTTTTGAAAATGCTCTATTATTTTGGTGATATAGCTAAAAACATCCACACAATGGGATCCAAAGCAACATCAAAGCACATACAGATCAAATGAAAAATGCTCTCTATCTTCTTGTGTCTTGGGAGACATTTTAGAAGACAAACGAAAAATGACCAGCATGTTGAGTGCTTGCAATCTTAGCACCTATCATACCAAGGTGATCTAGAACTTTGTCAATATACTTCTTTTGTGACAATCCAATTTCCTTCTTTTGTCTATCCCGAATAATGGTCTTCCCAAGTATGCTTGTCACCAACATGTCATCAACATGTCATTCAGAAGTTATTTGTAATAAACACATGGATCAGATTCACAACAAATGAATTGATGCTAAGTTATGAAATGATCAAATTTAAGATACCATTGTCTTGTGGCTTGTTTGAGCCCATACAAACTCTACTAGTTCAATCTGCAATAGAAATGTTATTGACCCTATTTTTAAAAAACCCTTTAGAATACTCCATATACAATTCTTCCTCAATATCACCATGTAGAAACACAATCTTCACATTAAGCCCTTCAATCTCAATATTCCAAACAACCACTAAACCAAAAACAACATAGATTGTGATCATCTTCACAGCTGGTGTAAAGATTTCATCAAAATTGAAGAGAAGGCAATTACAGAAAACAAACCCCAGCCTCAGCCTAGAATTAGGCTTGAAGAAAATAAGAAGAATGTAGATGAGAGATACAATTTGATGATTTGGTTTTGAAGAGGCAAGAGTGTGGTCAGTCTAGACAAGAACAGAATCAAGGCTTGTACTTGTATAGATGTTTGTTTTGTTTCATATCATAGAGATAAAAGTTTCATCATGTAATTGTTCTATTTAGCTAATGGAAATGCTATGTTGAATGAATAATTTGTGTGCAGATAAGCATATCATTAGTTGATTAGAAGTTCCAGTCACATTGGTTATAGTTGCTCAGATTTCTTGTCTCCATTGATTGTAATATTTTATAATTAGTTTGAGTTTGTAAAGACTGCAACCTCGACAAAGGTGCCACATCATAAATATCCAAAAGACAAGGGATTCGGTAAACTAAGTCAAACATTGAACCCTCATATCGACAAATAAAGAATTCCTATTTCAAATTATAGTGAAAAAGTTACATGATTTAAGCAACTTGTCGAATAGAATAAATGCATCTACAACAAGGAAAAGGCGTCAACCACACTGTTGAAAACACCCAATACATCACATGTCATAAAACATTAAAGAAAACAGAGATTTACAAGAGTCATCGGTTGACTGCCATAAGAGTGCAATATAAATACAAAAGACCAATGGTCAATACAAGGATCCATAATATGCTATTCATGATAACCTTCAAGACAGGAGCTCCAAAGACCTACTACACACAAAAACATGAGGGCAAGAATATTGTAGGAGTGCGTTTCCACCCTACCACGAAGTAGTTACGCTTCCTTAGAATCTTTCCTGACATGAAAGATACCCAGCCCAACTCGAGGTAGACTAAACAAGAAAAAATGAGAGGAGTAATGGAATTGGTGCATATAAACTTACAAACTTCATATAATAAAATAAAATCATTCCAACGCCTTAGCAAAGAAAACATCCTTCTCTATGTAGTCTAATCATTGGCAATTTCTCATTTCTATCTCATATGGAACAACAAGAGATTATTCCAAAAATGTAACCGTGCAATTAGTGTTATAATGGAGAATTACTGAAACTCATGGAGCATCATACTCTATCTTTGAATTACACATATAAGTATATCAAGGAATCCAAAACATTTCCTATATAGAAATATTCATTGCATAACTAAGATAGGACAATCAAATAGAGTTCATGGAATCCAAATGCAAATCCACAAAAACGCTCAGTCATGCAGAAGTTATCATATTCCTAAAAAAAGATAACAAAAGCTATCATGTTGCCCAAGAATAGTTATACAATAGAAATCATCACCCTTCTAACGTCAATATAGAACACCTCAAGTTCTCAATTCCAACTCATATAGGAAAATCAAAGGTAACTCAAGAAGTTCAACTATGCATTTAGTGTTTAGAATAGGGGTTGTCAACCCACAATACTTGTAAAAGTCTATGTGCTTTAAAACATCATAAGGAGTAACAAAGACTCATAACATTTCCTAAATAGGAACATTTATTTCTTGACTGGAATAAATCAATCATACATGTTGTTTGTTTAAATACACGAGAATAGAAGTTCCACCATTTGTCCTGGAGATAACATTCACCCAGATTTTTATCTTCCAATTACACATAATTTATTTAAACATCATACTAAACATATCAATCCCAATGGTGTTCCAAGAACCTAATTCATAAGTAACTACACAGAAAAATCTCAAATGTCGTGACAAAATTATCTGATAAATTTTCATGAAGATGCATTGACGTTTCCCAATGAATGATGGTATATAGTTTTCTTCATGGTTCCTCACCATTATCTAATCCATTAACCAAATCTTTCAAAGCAGAAGAATAATTCCATAAATATATATACATGTAAGGTAATGCTGAAGAAATGAAAATGGCATGCACAAAAAGTCATGTTGACACAGTGTTGTTAGCAAATCCATAGACAACGCTTGGAAAATCACAACCTCAAATAATGATTAAAGAAAAGAAATGAGGCGTAACCATTTAACACCAAATTGGGAAGTTTCACAAAATATACACGATAGACACCACAAGAAAATACGTTGCCTATCAGTTTCAAGGCATGAAAAGAGAAAAGAGACACAGCTCAAGTTTGAGAGGTGATGATAAGGATACATTCCCAACCGCCTATCCTCACATTTTCGGGAGTTCACATCCACGGAAGGAGCATGATGCAACGTCTCACGTAAAGGAAGGAGAGGAGAAAATAATGGTAAAACAAAATTCAAGAGCTATGCCACATCTGACCCATTCTAGTCATAACAAAAACATGAAGATTACAAGATTCCAAGTAACAATAAAACAAAACCAAACTTACACAATACATGGAGTCCAACAACTCAGTGAATGAAAAAAGAGCGCAGAAAGGAGTCATCAATCAGTAAAAGAGATTTGCGTCTTACGCAGGGAAAAACAAGAATAAATAAATGTGCTCCCATGAAGGAAGAAGCCGCATCCCCATAAAACCACACAGTTTTAAACACAAACAACGACATGGTTGGAGCAGTATGGCGACGGCAGGAGGTAGCATGAGTCTCAGCCAACTTAGCTGTGAAACAAGGGTGGAATAAAGAAATGGTACTAGGAACTAGAATATAACTAAAATACCAATCGTTTAAACTACAATTCATTATGATACATAATCCCATGCATGCAGAAACTTCCAAGATTACGATAGAGTTTGCAATGCCAGGTAGCTAACAGAACTTGCAGAAACTTGAGGAAAATCAAGCATAATGATCTTATATCGGGTACACTGTCTATGCTTATTACATAGGCTCATTACTCTATAGCATAAACAAAAAAATAATTCCACATCTTTCATATCAAAATCATCGATACAGAAGCAAGAGAAAAATACACATCAATCCAAGAACATTGTCCAATAACCAAGATACAAGATTTTTGGGTTGAATTTATTAACACTACCGTCTATTTCTGATAAAAGAAGTTCTTTGATTTATCTTGGTTTTTCCCTGATATAACATTACGCTGACAATATCTCTGAAGATAGGAATAGAAAAGCGTACTTGGTAGGACATGACAGAGAAGAAATTAATTTTGAGGAAAGAAAAGTGTAGGGTGAGTTATGATTTTGAAACCTAGTGTTTGTTAAGTGCCCAAATGTTTTCCAGTTGCAGCTCCACCAACCTAGTTTCTAGGTGCCAATTCTTGCCAGTACTCCCCAACCGTATTCTTCTCCTTTTCTTAGGTTCCTGTCTTCACATGTAAAAACCCTTTTCTCCATTTTCTTGCCCCCTCCCCAAATAGAAAAACCTTTATCTCTTAACTTCCCCCATTTTTTTCTAAAACTGTTTCATTGCTATGCGGATGTAAGATATGTGAAAGATATTTTAACTTTTATTAAAATAAATTTGAAATCTTATTTATTTATTTTTCACCAATAATTAAAGAACCGAAAAAACTTGGGTTGTGACATCCTTTCCCCCTTAAAAAATGCATCATCTCGAGGCATCAATAGGAACATATCATATGAGAAATAATACAAACATAAGGGAAAGAGTTTGTTAAATGCAATCTATCTTTTCTTTGTTTTTTACAACATTCAGGATAGTGTAAGAATGTGAAAATTATTGAGAATTGTTTTTCCTAATAGCAATATCATGACTTTGACTTGCTATGGAAATTATGCTCTACTTTCAATTCTCCATGCATTCAAAATTTTAATTTATAAAATTTTCTTAAAGAAGTAACACATATTCATCAAATCATTTTTGTAAAGATAGTGTACGGACACATTTAAAGAAAGCACCAAATAAAACTTGGTTACCAAGCATCACAGACAATTTCTAGTGAGTGTGTGAATTCCATTACTACCATCTAGTTTTTTCAAGGTTAGGCTACCTCTCTCTGAAAATATTCCCTTTTCTTATGATGTGTCGTTCCATCTGTTATATTCATAGGAACAACACCAAAGCATCAGTTCATGTCATTATCATAATCAAAACAAACTCTATCATGCCCTTATTTCATTTCTTTTATAAATTAACTTGCATAATACCTTAAAATTACAACAAAGCACACACATACCTGTGCTTTCCTTACCATACCTTGGCATCCCATTGAAATGACCACATTATTCGATACTTTATATTAATTTCCTGTCATCCTCATATGTTTACACTTACAATACTTTTAGCTCATTCATAATGTCAATGCCTCAAAAGGAGAAAATATTTTAATTTTCAATATCAAGGGACAACATAATCATATACACATTATAATTTCTTAACTCAACTTAGATTTAGATCATTATCTTAAATAACTAAAATAAATCATGATACATACCATCTAGAACATGTGGTACGCTCTAAGTGAGACAATTAGCCATGCATGCTCACAAATCACCTATAAGATTAGTGGATCCATTTTTCCATTTATGTGACCTAGGTTCTCATGCCCATCTCGTCACTATATTACTTAATAGAGAATTTTTAACTCAATTTACATCATAACAAATATGTTTTATCTCTAAGACAATATGAGTCAAATAACTGTTACAGATCTTAACATAAATAAGCACTCATAATTTCATCTATATAGTTGTGCTTAATCTAGGCATAAGTATTTCAATACATCCTGATAATTCATCATTACATAAAATCAAATGCATCAAGTATGTCATACATAAAGAATATACATCAGAATAAAGATCATTAAAGTCAATCATGAAACAAGATACATAAGTTTCATCAGACAATTGTCCCTCTATAGATCCATGTCTCATAAGACCTCGGACCACTATTCCTCTATAGATCCCTATCTCATAAGACCTCGGATAAATGTCCCTCTAAAATCCCTATCTCATAAGGCCTCAAAAAAATGTCCCTCTAAAATTCCCTGTCTCATAAGACCTCGGACAAATCTCCCTCTAAAAATCCTTGTCTCATAAGCCCTCAGATGACTCTCCATCAGCTATCTCGAGATGGGAGTGTGGCTCAGACATTTTTCTTCCCAATCGTAAAGCCTTACACTTCCTTGGGATTCTACCTCCTCACAAAATTCCCAACCCCGTAGCCTATAAAAATACAAAAGGTAGGTGGTATCTGGTGCAACCGCAAAACTAACTACAAAGCACACAACAAGTCAACTAGTCAAAGGATCATGCCTTTCATCATGAACAATCTCATTCATCATAGGAAAGCACATAACTTGAGCCATCTGGCCAAGTAAAACATAATACATAGGAAGGAGTTGTTGACCATTATGTCAAGAACACCAATAGTGTATTAACACAAAATAATTCTAGTCCATTTTCATCAAGAGATGCCAACCTACTTGTCGAACATCGAGTGCATCAAAATAATACATCAAGTTCAAATACCTCAAATATAATTTTATGCAATTACTCATGCATCATTATCCATGTGCTGGTAATACTATACTAGGGTCATAAAATGTACCCTTCTCATGGAATCCTTCATCTCAAGAATATCCATGCACTGCTCCTCATAGTATCAAAAATTCACATCAAGCATATTCATCAATGCTAATTATTTCTTGCATTGCATATCTAATATTCATAACCATGTTCATGGTAATGTACTTTGAACTTTTCACATGTGATAAAAACACATTTCAAGCAAGGTAGGAATGAGAATGGTATGTTCTTTGCAATCTACTCCCTTATACATTCTATCAATGTTCCACATTGAACATGATAGAGAACATCACTTCACATCACAAGACTAGCAACATAAAATACACATCCTAGCCACCTCAAGATCATGAGAAATTTCAAATCCAAAGTTCACAAATTTCAACTCAAAATCACAAAGATGAGAAAAATCAATAGAAATAAATGTGAACAAGAACCATATTCTATAAATACACAAAATTTGGTGGCTAGATAGTAACAATAAAACTAATAAAAAATTTAAGCTAGTCCTTCATCACTTTCAAAGTTGAAAATAAAATAACCAAAATGAACCTAGTTCACATATATAGAGTGACTATCACTAGCCACAAAGAGGGAGTAGAAGCTACATGACACCTTGTGTCCAAGGTGCACTTATGAACATGACCAAACACTCAAAAAACATACATCCCAAAGATCACTTCACTATATAGCATCACATGCCATTGGTTTATGCAACATAATATTTATAATTCTCTCTATTTTCTTTTGCAAAATTTCACAGTATTATATTTTTTATATATGACATGTTAGGTTCTTTTCCCAAGAATCTCATGAAGATCTAGTTCCAAAATATTTTTCTCAAATGACCTATCTCGTCATTTCATTTTCTTTGCCATGCATCACACATGCAAAATGTATCATTGCACAATATCATATATACATATATAATTTTCATTCATCCAAGCCTCAATATTTGGCATGTATATTCATATCCCTGGAGTAAAATTCAATAATCAATTAACTGCACCAATAATTCATGGAGATTTATTGCCTCTCTTGCTTCACACATGCAAAGAAATAGACATTTAACCTTAAGTGAATTACTCACACCATAGTTCCAACTTGAGAAAACACAATTACACCAATCAAAGTACAATATTTTCAAGCACTTAAGAAATATTTCCATGTTTATAGTTTACGGAGAAATCAAGGACAACCAAGGAGTCTCTCACACACTCACACACACACAAGAGGTATTGTCCTGAAAGTGATTAATTTCACTTGTATAACTCAACACAAGAGTCATCCTTTCCTTTTTTTCAGGAGAAACCATAATTAGGAGTCTCAAAGATCAACACATAGGACTATCACTTATGTACATAGTATGAGCATTAGTTGACTTACAAAGATTGGGCGATTAAGGGTCACAACTAAGCATAGTGAACTCAAGGCCCTAGAGTGGAACCCAGAGCTTGGATACCATATGTAAAGACTGTGACCTTGACAAAGGTGCCACATTAGAAATATCCAAAAGACAAGGGATTCAGTCAACTAAGTTAAACGTCGAACCCTCATATCGACAAACAAAGAATTCCTATTTAAAATTATAATAAAAAAGGTACATGATTTAAGCAACTTGTCGAATAGAATAAATGCGTCTACAACAAGGAAAAGGCGTCGACCACACTGTCAAAAACACCCAATACATCACATGTCATAAAACATTAAATAAAATAGAGATTTACAAAATTCATCAGTTGACTACCATAAGAGTGCAATATAAACACAAAAGACCAATGGTCAATACAAGGATCCATAATATGCTATTCATGATAACCTTCAGGACAGGAGCTCCAGGGACCTGCTACACACAAAAACATGAGGGCGAGAATATTGTAGGAGTGCGTTTCGACCCTACCACAAAGCAGTTGTACGCTTCCCTTAAATCTTTCCTGACATGAAAGATACCCAGCCCAGCTCGAGGTAGACTAAACAAGAAAAACTGAGAGGAGTAATGGAATTGGTGCATATAAACTTACAAACTTTATACAATAAAATAAAAGCATTCTAATGCCTTAGCAAATAAAACATCCTTCTCTATGTAGTCTAATCATTGACAATTTCTCATTTCTATCTCATATGGAACAACAAGAGATTATTCCAAAAATGTAACTGTGCAATTAGTGTTATAATGGAGAATTACCGAAACTCATGGAGCATCATACTCTGTCTTTGAATTACACATATAAGTATATCAAGGAATCCAAAACATTTCCTATATATAAATACTCATTGCATAACTAAGATAGGACAATCAAACAAAGTTCATGGAATCCAAATGCAAATCCACCAAAATGCTCAGTCATGCAGAAGTTATCATATTCCTAACAAAAGCTAACAAAAGCTATCATGTTGTCCAAGAATAGTTATACAATAGAAATCATCACCCTTCTAATGTTAATATAGAACACCTCAAGTTCTCAATTCTAACTCATATAGGAAAATCAAAGATAACTCAAGAAGTTCAACTATGCATTTAGTGTTTAGAATAGGGGTTGTCGACTCACAATACTTGGAAAAGTCTATGTGCTTTAAAACATCATAAGGAGTAACAAAGAATCATAACATTTCCTAAATAGGAACATTTATTTCTTGACTAGAATAAATCAATCATACATGTTATTTGATTAAATACATGAGAATAGAAGTTCCACCATTTGTCCTGGAGATAACATTCACCCAGATTTTTATCTTCCAATTACACATAATTTATTTAAACATCATACTAAACATATCAATCCCAATGGTGTTCCAAGAACCTAATTCATAAGTAACTACACAACAAAATCTCAAACACCATGACAAAACTATCTGATAAATTTTCATGAAGATGCATTGACGTTTCCCAATGAATGATAGTATATAGTTTTCTTCATGGTTCCTCACCATTATCTAATCCATTAACCAAATCTTTCAAAGCAGAAGAATGATTCCATAAATATATATACATGTAAGGTAATGTTGAAGAAATGAAAATGGCATGCACCAAAAGTCATGTTGACACAGTGTTGTTAGCAAATCCATAGACAACGCTTGGAAAATCACAACCTCAAATAATGATTAAAGAAAAAAAATGAGGCGTAACCATTTAACACCAAATTGGGAAGTTTCACAAAATATACACGATAGACACCACAAGAAAATATGATGCCTATCAGTTTCAAGGCGTGACAAGAGAATAGAGACATAGCTCAAGTTTGAGAGGTGATGATAAGGATACATTCCCAACCACCTATCCTCGCATTTTTGGGAGTTCACATCCACGGAAGGAGCATGAAGCAACGTCTCGTGCAAAGGAAGGAGAGGATAAAATAATGGTAAAACAGAATTCAAGAGCTACGCCACAGCTGGCCCATTCCAGTCATAATGAAAACATGAAGATTACAAGATGCCAAGTAACAATAAAAAAAAACCAAACTCACACGATACATGGAGTCCAACAACTCAGTGAATGAAAAAAGAGTGTAGACAGAAGTCATCAATCAGTAAAAGAGTGTTGCCATTCACACAGGGAAAAACAAGAATAAATAAACATGCTCCCACCAGGGAAGAAGTCGCATCCCCATAAAACCACATAGTTTTAAACACAAACAACGGCATGGTTGGAGCAGTATGGCGACGACAGGATGTAGCATGAGTCTCAGCCAACTTAGCTGTGAAACAAGGGTGGAATAAAGAAATGGTACTAGGAACTAGAATATAACTAAAATACCAATCGTTTAAACTACAATTCATTATGATACATAATCCCACGCATGCAGAAACTTCCAAGTTTACGATAGAGTTTGCAATGCCAGGTAGCTAACAGAACTTGCAGAAACTTGAGGAAAAGAAAGCATAATGATCTTATATCGGGTACACTATCTATGCTTATTACACAGGCTCATTACTCTATAGCATAAACCAAAAAAGAATGCCACATCTTTCATATCAAAATCATGGATATAGCAGCAAGAGAAAAATACACATCAATCCAAGAACATCATCCAATAACCAAGATACAAGATTTTTGGGTTGAATTTATTAACACTATCGTTTATTATAAAATAAGTTCTTTGATTTATCTTGGTTTTTCCTTGATATAACATTATGCTAACTATATCTCTGAAGATAGGAATATCAAAGCGTACTTGGTAGGACATGACAGAGAAGAAAGTAATTTTGGGGAAAGAAAAGTGTAGGGTGAGTTATGATTTTGAAACCTGGTGTTTGTTAAGTGCCCAAACGTTTTCCAGCTACAGCTCCACCAACCTAGTTTCTAGGTGCCGATTCTTGCTAGTACTTCCCAACCGTATTCTTCTCCTTTTCCTAGGTTCCTGTCTTCGCATGTAAAAACCCTTTTCTCCATTTTCCTGCCCCCTCCCCCAAATAGAAAAACCGTTATCTCTTAACTTCCCCCATTTTTTCTAAAACTGTTTCATTGCTATGCGGATGTAAGATATGTGAAAGATATTTTAACTTTTATTAAAATAAATTTGAAATCTAATTTTTTTTTTTTCACCAATAATTAAAGAACCGAAATTTTTTTGGGTTGTGACAGAGTTACTGTCACCAGAATGTATTGCTACAAAAATGATCATTATGTAGTTGGATTTCTTGTCATCTTGAGGAAAAAGTTGTTGGCATTTGTTTGGGTTATGGAGAGTGTTCCTGTCAGTATGTACATGAATAAAAAGCTTAGTTTTTGTTCAATGGGATCTATGAATGCTCTATGCGCTAAGCTCATAGATGGTATCAAAATGGAGTCAAGGCGACTGGAAAGGATGGTGAGTTTTGAATATACCAAAGAGACCGCCATGCTGCCACCAATAGATTTTTGAATGTAACATCATCAAAACACTTGAATTACTGGATAAAACAATGCTTGAAGTTGGTAGTAGAACCACACTCCAACCTCTCCTGCCAACTTTACCTCACCTCTCATATCTGTTCACTTACAACGACAAAATTAAACAACAGAGAAATATTCTTGTTGCAGTCCATATTTAAATCCATTTATTAAATAAATAAATTGATTGAAAGTAATATATGATATTTTATAGTTCATGTGTTGAGAAAATAAAGATTTTGAAATTCAAATAGGTTTTGTTTTGAATATTTATGTGATGGAATTGTTTTGAATATTTATGTGATGGAGTACTTTTTTATTGTCGGAGGATGAAATTTTGTTGATATATGTTTGTATATCATTGGAGATTTTGATATAAAATAGTACAAGTATATTATATATTTTAATTATAATTTTAGCAATTATATATTTCAAAATATAAATATTTTATGAGGAACCTTATAATTTAAAATTTTAATAAATTAGGCATTCTATAATTTGAATATAGAACAGTTGATATAATATGAAAGTGATTTTTTTTTTAATTTTATTTTTTAAAACATTCTTTCATTTTTATATGATATTTGTACTTTTTATGTACATAATTTTATCTAGTAATTTTTTAATAAAAACATTTAAAAATAAATATTTATAGTTTGATGAAAATGAGTTATTATTTTAAAAAGCATTTAAAAATTATGGTTAAGGATCTATATTTACATTGCATTTTCTATTTGTGATTGGTCAAATTTCAAATTGTTTAGTGAAATAACACAGTTTCTAGCACCAAGGGTGAATGACTCAAATGGATATAATAATAAGTCTATGGATGATGGTTAAGGATGGGACTCATGACGAAAATAGGGAGAGAGAAATATGTTTTTCATGTGACCTATACCATATAATAAGGATATACCCCATTTTTTTTACCTTTCATTCATGATACTAGGCTAAAGTGATTCCCATAGAAAATTAGACATATTAGAAGGTTACTAAAATATCTTTCCATATCTTGTCCACATCCTTATAAAGGTCAAGACTTGTAGGAATGAGGATGTGTATAATAACATGTGAATGCAATTGTGATAGGTCTCAATGAGACAATACTATTATATGGATGATCATGAATTGTTATGAAGTTGGATACGATGAGTGGGTGAAAGAATCTTTCCCTCAAGTGGATATTATACATAGACATTTGATCTATGCATTATCACCAAATTAATTATTTTGATTAGGATTCCTTGATAGAATTCATTTGATAGCCTCCTTCATAGATATTTTACGTTAATTATATGTTCTATATTCATTTGATTGATTGGTTTCATAAAAATATTTCTTAGAGGTTGAAGATTTAGATAATGGAGGAAATACATAGGATGATAAGGCTGCAAATTCTCATTTGAGGTTTGCATATTTTGTTTAGTGTGAAATACTCTCTTATGCTAAAATCATTTCTTCTTGGCAAGGGTTAGCACATGGGCCATTTTGATTGAGAACTCTATAGGTGGATGTATTCAAACCTACATAGATTGGTAAGTTAATATATGTATGGTTGGTAGTGGATGATTTCAAGGATTACGATAAATATTGAGTGGTAAACAATTTTATTTTTTAGGGTTTATACATGTGATATGAGAGCTAAATACTTGGATTGTGTTCCCATTATTACAATGAAAATGAGATTGTGAAGTTTGGGTATGTGATCTAGGATTAATGATGGAAAAATAATACTTTTCAACAATAAATGCCTGAATTTATAGAATTTTGGAAAGATGAATGGAAGACTAAGATTTAAAGCTGAAATTGATCATGGAGGATTCTTAAGAGAACTTCTCTTTGATCAAGGATGAAATAGAGGGATGCAATGGAGGTAGTTAGAATGTGAATGACTAAGATTGACTTAATAATTTTAGCAAGTTAGTTTGACCATGAGATGAATAAGGGACACATGCATCTAGTTAGTTGTAATTATTTTCCACTGTGTCACATATTACCTTCTTTACTCCCACATTGAATATGAGATCAAATGTTCTATAATGAATTCCTTAAAAATTACCAAGCTGAGAAAAATATTAGAGCCTACATTGATAGGCATTCTTCTCAAGTGAAAGTTGGGAATGATAAACTGTAAGTGCTTTGATTAAAGCACATTATTTTGAAAACAAAGTTGTTTTTTAAATTTTTTTTAACAACATGCTATTACTTTAGCTCATACACTATTTTATTATATGTTTTTTCAAATTTTAAAGGAGATAATATTCTATTATTTTATATGGAAAAGTTAAAAAAATAGATTAATTGGTTTAATGATAAAAAAATATACAACAAAAAAAGTTGAAACAAGTTTTATAAGGTATGATATTTTATTTAATATTATAAAAATAATTCCTCTATTTGAAAACAAATTAAAATCATAAAAGAATAAATTTTTTTTTAGATAATTTTATATTTTAATTTAGTTTAATTTTCAAAATATTGTTTTTCATATTTTTATGTATAGTTATGATATAACATAATGTTATTTTAAATAATAGTAAAATATTTTAAACGTAATTATTATACATTCTATGACATAATATTGAAAATTAAATATTATTCACCAAATTAAATGCTATTTTGTTTAGTAGAAATATATAACAAATTTAGATATTTTATATATATCTATCTAAAAATGTTAAAAGATATGATTCTCATCATATGAAGAGTCATATCTTGTTGGAGATTTGTTTTTGTATAGCTGATTGATTGTATGTTTGTCATTGATGACAACATATAATATACAGCAGCATTTTGTATGAACTTATGAGATCAGTGTTATCCAACCTTGCATAATTAGATACATGTTTTAGACATGCCTTGGTTACTATATTCATACACGCAGGTCCAGATATGATGTTTCAGTCAAGTTGTGTAATTCTGTTATTTGCAGTTACAGTTCTGGAAGAGTATCTGTTCAGAGTTGACGTATTTAACATGTTTCTTGAGTTGTGCCTATCTTCAGGATATGCGTGTGTATATGCATGATTAGTTATGAGTTAACTATGTTTGGTTAAATGTGCCTATCATGTAACATCATGATCATGTTGTTTGAGATGATTTGGTGAAGTTGACTTAGTGTAGCGTCGCGTTTGTTCAGTTTGTGTTGCGCGGACTTATTATTGTTTGCGTGCTTAGTTAAGCTGAAAAAGATGTTTTTGAAGTGTTTCCAAGATTCGTCATGACCTTCTAATTTAAAGAAGATACTTATAGTTGTTCATTTGAAAATGAAAAGTGTGAATGATACAGAAAGAGATAGAAAATGTACATAGCAAAATATCAGATGTGTTTCATTAATCAAGGGTCTAGGTGAAGAAGAATTTGAAGATTACAATACATTGAAAATGATCAAGAAAACATGTCTACTCTATAGTTCATCATCAAATATAGTGTATATCTGTTCTACAGAAGGTTTTAGCCTTCACCATTGAAGCAGTGAGCTTTTGGACAGTGAGTCCACACCCCTAACAGGGTTATTTGTAAAAGAATCCTAACATGGTCAAACCCTTAACCAGGTCACTATACTTATTTCTTTGTAAAGAACAACTCCTAACAGGGTTGCAAGATCTTCTAACAGGGAGTACTATAAACAAGTATAGTTCATTATGGGTGCTAATTCCCACCGGGGTTTTTTTCCATTTGGTTTCCCCATAATCAAATTATGGTGTTGTGTACTGTGTTATCTGAATGTGCATTTACTTTATGTTAATCTGAATTAAAGAAGAGAAAATAATTAAAGTTACTGATAAGTGATTCACCCCCCCCTCTCAGTTATCCTTTGGGACTATTCTAACAATTGGTATCAGAGCCAAGTGCCTTGGAGAGAAAGCATAACAGGTCAAGGTAGATCAGATGGCATTTTTCAGAAAAGAGAGTCCTAAGTTCAATGGAGAGAACTATCTAGATTGGAAGAACAAAATGATAACACATCTACAATGTGTTGGCTTTGAGATCTTTGAGATAGCTACACAAGAAGTTGTTATTCAATCTCTGAAAGACCTTGCAAAGGATGATGCTACTAGTAGACAAAATGATACGTTTACTAATAATGCAATTGCTAAAGAAGCCCTAATCAGTGCCCTATCCGACAGTGAATTTTCAGAGATCAAGAAAGTTGACAGAGCATACACCATATGGAAGTATTTAGAAGACATGTTTGAAGGAGATATTCAAGCAAAGAATGCACGCAAGAAGACATGGAAAAAGAAATACAATAGTCTTGAGATGTTACCTGAAGATAACATTAGAGCCTACAATCAAAGGATAAATGAAGAAGTCTCTGGAATCAGAAACAATGGTGGAAAAATATCAGAAGAAGATATAATGGACAAGTTGTTAACTACCTTAACATCAGACTATTAAAACAAGATAAGTATTCTAGAGGAAACCGTGCAATTCTCACAAGACTTCAAGAGTGAGACTTTGATCAATAAAATTTCTCCATTTGAGATATCAAGATTGAAGAATGAACCTAAGAGTGAAACAAATTTCAAAGCCTCAGTCCATGGTAAGAAATCCTTACACATCTCTAGCCATAATGAGAAAGAAGAAGTTGATGAAGAACTAGAAGATATCATTGCTATGATTTCTAAAAGAGAAAAGAAAGGAAAAGGAAAATATGAAGGAAAGCTTCCATTCAAATGTTTTTCATGCAACAAGATTGGTCACTTTGCATCTAAGTGTCCCACAAGAGTCAAGAAGTTCAGATCTGAAATGTCTTAATCACACTATTGATTTACTGCTACTCGATAGATGACTAGACAACTAAAAGTTTGATATTACAGTTTACATTTCACCGAGTTGATTTAAATGTTTGAAATTATTGTTATATACATCTAGGAGAATTTGGGACTGTAGAATAACTCGAGCTAACCGATTCACCCACCCCCCCTCTCAATTATCTAACAATTAGTATTAGAGCATATACTTCTTAGAAGGAAATTTTTCAAGGACCTAAGATAAAGATCACAAGATGTATATGAGAGACGCACCTAAGCTGAACAATGATAAATTATCAACATGGAAGAGAAGAATGAGACTATACCTATCAGGGTTTGGAGATGACATAATGCTATACCTAGATACTGAATTCATCCTACCTACTAGACCTTTGATTGTTAATCATATGAGAGAGAAACATGAACACAATACTATGATGGTAGAACTTGCTTCTTCATTGACTGATGCTGAATTTGAAGATATTAAGACATGTACATCATCCAATTAGATGTGGGACAAGATTACACAAGTTTATGGAGGAGATGAAAATGTGCAAAGAGATAAAGCTAAAAGTCTTCCAGGAAAATTTGATGACATGAGAATGAAAGAAGGAGAAAACATAGCACAATATGTTAGAATAACTGAGGGGGGGTGAATCAGTGGCCTAAAAAATATTCCAATAAATTAACTCAAAAACTTAGTACCACAATATTAAGCCTCTAGTTATCTTCAGTCCTACAAGATGAATGCATTGAAATAATCTTAACAAATAACTACTGCTCGGAGTTCACTGTTAAACCTTATTCTTACTGTTTACGGATTAGCAGTCTTTTATTTACTGAAATGTGGTAAGTAACTTAGTGTATATCGATCGATCCATATTAGTTATGTGTAATGAAAAACACTAAATTAATGACTCATAAACACATTGACACGTGGATTTTAACATGGAAACCCTGTTAAGGGAAAAAACTTGGGACCGGTAACCCAAAAATTTCACTCTTCTGAAGTGAGCTTGGTGAAGAGAAAACCCTTTTAAAGGTTACAAACACATTGTTAGCTATGACCTTGTTAGAGGATTTAAATAGAATAGTTTGTCACTTGATATCGGGCATCTCTATGCTACCTTTTATGACCAAACCTAGTGTATTTTTTCAAATGGTATCTGGCATCTCATGCTATTTTCATGACCAAAATTTTTGATACTCCTTGGGATGTATCTCAATATCAAAAGGATTGTTAAGTCTTTCTCGGTTAAGAGAATTTCTGATCTGATGGTTAAATTGAAATAGTAAATGATTTGTTCACATATACAACTATACTTTGCAGATTTTCAGATCTATTGTAAGCTCATAGTACCTTTCTGATAAATGTATCTTTTCAATACCTTTGCTCCACTTCTTTCTACTTGGTGATGTTGTGCTTCTCTGTTGCTTGGTGTCCGTAGAATTAGCTCTATTCTTTAGCTTGAATGATCAGTTCTGATTGAAATCTTCTTTCATAAGTTTCTCCTCAGCATCTTCTTTTTCTATTCACCCCTAATTCACAATGAATTATCTTGTCTCTTTATAGACATGATTTCACCGTTTGTTAGTTCTTGACTTTCTTGTTCTTGACATGATCCAAAATTTTAGCCAATCTTTCTTTAAAGATTTACTTCAGTTTTATCCCATAGATTTCTCCTTGACAACTAGAATAAAACAACTTTAAATCTTTCTCTCATCTCTGGCTTTAACTTGTTGATGAAAACAATATTAACAACCAGTTAACTCCTTCCTTAGCTCTTTCCAGCTAATTATTTTCTCATTTCTGAACTTCATTTCCTTTTGATGTCTTAACTCTTTGTTAGCTTCAGTCAACACTCTAGTTCTCCTTGGGCATCTCTGTCGGGGTTTTCTGTCTATCAAGGATGTCTATCCGTCAAGCATCACTATGAAGTTTTTCTCATCCATAATTCTTGTGATTCTACTCATCGGTAATGCTTGTTGGGTTTCTTTCTTAGGCATCACTATGACTTTCTTCTCGGGTTTCTTTGTCCATCAAGGTGCACTTCCCATCAGTTTTTGTAGTCACTTAGTGAATACTGATATTTTATGCATTACTGATATCAAAATTTTTATCTCTCTGATTCTCTAAATTATTTGATGCTTTTTATATAACCAGTCAGATTATATCAAGTTGACATCAATGACAATACAATACATTAACTGATTTAATGTCTTGCATTAACTTTCTACAGCTTGGTGATCATCAACTTAACATCTTCACACATTCAATCAGTTATAGTTCATCAATCTCTCCCTTTGGCATTGATGGTAACACACTACATTATCACACTATATTATTACTAATACAATATGAAATATATAAGTTATAGTTCATCAATCTATGAATTTTATTGTTCTATAACTAATACAAATGTCTGGCTCTCAGTAAACTCATATAGCTTAGATATGTTTCTTGTAGAGTGCTTTCTTCAATCTTCAATCCCTTTACTAGATAGATGTAGTAGCTTCTGATCTTTCCCTGATGTTGTCTCTTCCTTTGAGTGTTCCTCTCCTTGATCATCTCTCCCTTATGATACTTCTCTCCCTTATAGGTTACATCTCTATCTTCACTCCCTTGTGATAGTCATGACGAATATTTCATATGTAAGCTCTCCCTTTGGATATTTTGGATATTCTCTCCCTTTGGATAATGATTATCTTGCCCTTTGAATTCTTAGGAACTTCTCTTCATGGATAATGATAATCTCTCCCTTTGAAAACAATGCCAAAGTAAACTTTGATCATGCCAAAGTTATATGCTTTCACCTTTTTATAATATACTCCTTAAAATTTCTATATCCATCAGCAATACAGTGACTCTAGTTTTCAGTGTAGATATGTACCTTGTTGTGTACTGATGTATCTTTGCATTCCATCTCTGTGCTTTCATTAATATGAATGATATTCTGATTATGTGTGGGCTGATATTGCCTCCTGGTTAGCTTATTGACCAATAGACAAGGGTCAGACCCCTAGTCTATTTCTCAGGTGCTCAAATGTATCTTTAGGCAATGGATTTGTGAATATATCAACTAATTGTTCCTTTGATTGAACATATTCCAATATCACTTCTTTCTCTTGCACTTGTTCTCTTAAGTAATGATACTTGATAGCAATATGCTTAGTCTTAGCATGCATTACTAGATTCTCAGAAATGTTTATTGCACTAGTATTATCACAATAGATAATCACTGATTCAAGAATTTTCATATTCATGCCTTCCAGTAATTGTTTGATCCACACAATATTGGAGCAATTTGTAGCAGAAGCCACATATTCTGCTTCTACAGTTGACTGTGAGATGTGTCCTTGCTTCTTTCTCATCCATGTGATAAGTCTGTCACCATTGAAGAATGTTCCTCCAGTTGTGCTCTTTTGGTCATCTAAGTTTCCAGCCCAATCAACATTTGTATAGACTTGAAGCTCAAATTTTCTTTCTCTTTTATACCATAATCCATACTCCTCGGTGTTCTTTAGATATCTTAGAATTCTCTTGACAACATTCATGTGTGATTCTTTGGGATTAGCAGAGAATCTTGTAACTATTCCAACTGCATGTGCTATATCTGGTCTGCTATGAACAACATAAATTAGTTTTCCAATCATTGATCTATACAAGGTCTGATTTACCTCATTTGATTTGTCTTCTTTTGTCAGCTTACATCCGGTTGCCATAGGTGTTCCAACTAGTTTGGAATCTTCCATCTTGAATATCTTTAGCACTTCCTTGATGTATTTGGATTGAGTGATATATATACCATACCAAAGCTCATAGGGTGTCTTTTTGGTGTCTTTCTTCACTTATACTTTGTTCAATGTGTAGACAGCAGTCCTGACAGCTTCTCTTGAGAAAGTTTGAGTGATGCTTTTCTCTATCATCAGTGTTCTAGCACAATCAACAATGGAGTTGTTTCTCCTCTTAGCAATCCCATTTTGATGTGGTGTTCTTGGTGTAGAAACCTGTCTTTTAATTCCATGCTTAATGCAATAGTTAGTGAATTCATCAAAAACAAATTCTTCTCCTCTATCTAATCTTAAGCATTTCAATTCCTTACCATTTTGTTTTTCTACCAAAGCTTTATACCATTTAAACATCTTGAATGCTTTTTATTTTTCTTTTAAGAACATAATTGTCATCATTCTAGAATAATCATCTACAAAGAGAATGAAATATTTATCACCATAGTAACTCTTTTTTCTCATGGCTCCACATAGATCAGTATGGACTAATTCTAGAATTGCATTAGATGTATGGGCTTTGCTTTTGAAACTAGACTTTTTCATCTTACCTTTTTGACAATTCTTACACATGATATGCTCGAGCTTTGACATGCTCGGTAAGCCTCTTAATTCCCTTTTATTTCTTATCTTTATCATGTTTTCAAAAATCACATTACATAATATTTTATGCCACAACCATATGTCTTCATTTCTAGCCATTAAAAAAGTAATTTTTATATCATCAAGATAGAATAGGTTACCTTTTTTTGTTCACCAGTTCTGATCAACCTTCCTGATTCATTAAAGATATTTGCCTTCTTATTCTGAAAGTCTACTCAGTGACCTATGTTATTCATCTGTGAAACACTCAAAAAATTATAATTAAGTCCTTTTACCCAGTATGCATTTTCACATTTGGTCAGGTTATTTAGTATTATAGCTCCTTTACCTTCAACTGGACAAGGTGTGTCATTACCCATTCTTACTGATCCACCATTATAGTACTCAAAAGTTTCAAACTTTTGTTTATCACTGGTCCTTTGGTGAGTGCAGCCACTATCTATAATCCAAACATCATTCTTACTAACCTTAGATATGAGTGCAGTCTCTACATACCTTCCTTCTTCGTCTGAATCATCCTTCAGGGCCACAAATACCATCTCAATGTCTTCATCAGATTTGGTGTCAATATCTCCATCTCTATTCTCAGCTAGGTAACAAGCTTTCTTCCCTTTGTCCTTGTAGTCTCGGGTATCTCTTGTGTCATATTTTTGGTTGCTTTGGTAATCTATGTTGTCACTTCTATCGAACTTCTTTTCATATGTTCTGTCACTAGTTTTTTCATCTTTTCTTCTGTTAGGACATCTTGCAGCAAAGTGTCCAATCTCTTTATAATTAAAATATACAAGTGGTAATTTACCTTTGTATCTACCTTTGTCTCTCTACAATCTTCTAGCCATTATTGATTCAATGTCATCGAGATCTTGGTCATCACTATCACTTTAACTATCATTTCTAATAGTGTTTTTATGACTTGACTTACTTATTTGTTGATATTGTGGTGACTAATCATGTAGTAGGTGTTGATACTGTGGCAACATATTTTGGTGCTTTTTTGGGAAAAAGATTTGTTTTTTAGGAAAAAGAAGATCGACATTGTAAAACCCTAAAATGGTCAATTTTAGAGGTTGCCCTAAAATGCATGTTATAAGTGTTTGAGATGTATAATGCATTGTAAGGTTGTGTGATTTTTTTTGGATAATAAGAAAGGTTGGACGGCTGTGTAGGTGGACGTAGCCCAGGTTTTGGGTGAACCATGTTAAATCTGTGTGTTATATGTGTTACATTTTATTCTTCTTTTGTTTTCTACATATAACTGTTATTCTTATATTTTTCTGGATCTGTCAAACCCTAACAATTGGTATCAAAGCAAGGTTTGTTGTTGTAGATTGACAAGACTTTCAGATTTGAGTGGGAGCAATGGAGGATTCCAAATTCAAGATTGAAAAATTCAATGGTCAGAATTTTCAGTTATAGAAAATGCAGATGGAAGATTTTCTGTATCAAAAGGACCTGTGGAAGCCATTAGAAGGAAAAACCAAGAAACAAGGAACTATGTCAATAGAGGACTAGGAGGTCTTGGATAGGAAGGCACTGGGATCTATTCAATTGTGCCTTGCACCATCTATAAAATTCAACATATCAAAGGCAACAACGACTGTAGAGCTAATGGAGACATTGGCTAAGTTATACGAGAAACCCTCAACTTCGAATAAGGTATTTCTTATGAAGAATTTGTTTAATATGAAAATGGGTGAGGGAGGATCTATATCAAATCATTTAAATAAATTTAATACCATCACCAGTCAATTTTCATCTGTAAAAATTGTATTCGATGAAGAGGTTAGGGCTCTCTTACTTTTATGTTCTTTGCTAGTAAGCTGGAATAGTTTGGTTATGGTTGTAAGCAACTCTGTCTCTAGTTCAAATACTTTGAAATTTTATGAAGTTGCTGGTGTTATCCTAAGTGAGGAAATGCGATGGAAAAGCATAGGTGATACTTCAACCTCATCAAGTTCCGCTTTAAACATGGAGAAAAAAGGAAGAACAAGTGAAAGAGGAAAATGTCCTTCACATGGCAAGTCACTAGGGAAGTCAAATAAAGGACGTTCTCAATCTAAAGGAAAGAAAGATTGCTTGTACTGTGGAAAGCCTGGTCACCTGAAGAAAGACTTTTGGTCTCAGAAAAACAAACAAGGAGATAGAAATGAATATAACAGTAAGCAAGCTAATGTTGCAAGTAATACTTTACAAGATGCTTTAATATTATGTTTGGATAATATTAATGATTCCTGGGTAATTGATTCTGGGGCTTCATTCCATGCTACACCCCAGAGAAAATATTTTCAAGATCATGTTCAAGGTGATTTTGGACAGGTATATTTGGGTGATGATGAGCCCTGTCCTATTGTTGGGAAAGGGAAAATAAAAATCAAGTTGCCAAACGGAAATGACTGGGTACTGCAGGAGGTAAGGCATGTCCCTAATTTAAGAAGAAATTTAATTTTTGTAGGACAACTAGGTAGTGAAGGTTGCATATTCATGTTTATAGACAATGTTTGGAAGGTCACTAAAGGTTCATTAGTAGTAGCTAAAGGTTCAAAGATAGGCACATTATATCTGTGTATTGGTAACACTTATTCTACCTTAGTTGCTACTGATAATGTTAATGCAGGGAAAGATACTATAGATGTTGCAGGAACAAATTAAAAAATGTGGCACCATAGGCTTGGGAACATGAGTGAGAAAGGGATGAAAATCCTTCACTCTAAAAATTTGTTTCTAGGAATGAAAAATATCGATTTAGAGTTCTGTGAAAACTATGTTTATGGTAAATAGAAAAGAGTCAGATTTCTCATAGTTGGGAAAGAAAAGAAGAGTGAGAAGTTAGAGCTAATGCATTTAGATGTATGGAGATTGGCTCATGTATCATCTCTTAGTGTCTCTCATTATTATGTTATTTTTATAGATAATTCAACCAGGAAAACATGGGTATATTTTCTGAAACAAAAATCTGATGTTTTTGAAACATTTAAGAAATGGAAAGCTTTGGTTGAGAATGAGACAAGAAAGAAGTTGAAGTGTCTCAGATCTGATAATGGAGGTGAGTATTGCAGCACAACCTTTGAAGATTACTATTCTATCAATGGAATTCATAGGCAGAAGATAGTTCCAAGAACCCCACAAGAAAATGGTGTGTCAGAAAGAATGAATAGGACAATCATGGAACGCGCAAGGAGCATGAGATTGCATGTTGGATTACCCCTTCATTTCTGGGTAGATGCTCTAAAAATTACAGTCTATTTGATAAATAGATGACCTTCATCCCCTTTGGATGGTGGTATTCTAGAGGCAGCATGGATTGGTAAAAAGGTAGATTATTCATTTCTAAAATTTTTTGGTTGTGAAGCTTTTGTCCATGTTGATAAAGAAAATAGAACCAAGCTTGATGCTAAATCTCAAAAATGTACCTTTATTGGATATGGAGTAGATGACTATAGTTATCGGTTATGGGATTTTGAAAATCTTAAGATAATTAGGATTAGAGATGTTATATTCAATGATAAGGTCATGTATAAAGAACAATTGCAAGAAAAGAAGCATGAACAGGTCAGACAAGAATATGTGGTGTTGGATGAGACTCCTAAAAAAGGAACACCACTGGTACCTGATGCTCAGCAACAATAGGTTATCCCACAAACTCTTGTAAGTGTTAGACATTCTACAAGGTCAAGTAGACCTCCTGAAAGGTTTTCTCCTTCTTTGTATTCCATTTTATTGACTGATTCTNGTGAACCAGAAGAATATGAAGAAGCAATGCAGGTGGATGCCAAACAACAGTGGAAGCTGGGCATGAAAGAGGAGATGGAATCCTTGTTGAAAAATAAGACTTGGGACTTAGTCCCTTTACCTGAAGGAAAAAGATCCTTTCTTAACAAATGGGTTTATAGGATAAAGGAGGAAGATGAAGGAAGGAAGAGGTATAAGGCCAGACTTGTGGTAAAAGGTTTTGCACATAAAAATGGTATAGATTTTGATGAAATATTCTCCCCTGTTGTAAAAATGCCTTAAATTAGAACTGTACTAATTCGTGTGGCTGTAGATGACTTGCATCTTGAACAACTAGATGTCAAAATATATTTTCTCCATGGAGATTTGGAGGAGGAAACTTACATGCAGCAACCAGAGGGATATGAGGTCAAGGGTAAGGAGAATTTGGTGTGCGGGTTAAGGAAGAGTTTGTATGGCCTAAAGAAGACACCCCGCCATTGATATTTAAAATTTGATATTTTCATGGCTGAACAAGGTTACCATAGATGTAATTCTGATCACTGTATATATTTTAAGAGATTGGATAATGGGAGTTACATTATCCTATTACTCTATGTTGATGACATGCTTGTTGCTGGGTCCAATATGCAACACATAAATGAACTTAAACAGAAACTAGCAAGGTCATTTTCTATGAAGGATTTGGGTGCTGCTAAGCAAATCCTTGGTATGAGGATTACATGGGACAGGAAAAATAGAACTTTGAATTTGTCCCAAAATGAGTATATAAAGAAGGTGTTGAAAATATTCAATATGCAGGATGCAAAAGCAGTCAATACACCTTTGGCTAGTCATTTCAAATTGACTAAGGAAATGTGCCCAAAGGCACATGAAGAGGTAGATAAAATGTCTAACATCCTATATTCATCAGCTATTGGCAGTCTGATGTATGAAATGGTATGCACATGGCCAAATATTTCTCATGCAGTGGGAGTTGTCATCAGTTATATGCGTAATCTGGGTATGGAACATTGGAATGTTGTCAAATGGATTCTTTGATATTTGAGAGGAACTACTACAAAGGCATTATGTTTCACAGGATCTAGTTCTGCTCTGAGTGTATTTGTTGACTCTGATCTGGCAGGAAATATTGATACAAGGAGGAGTACTACAGTGTATGTTTTCACTGTATGAGGTACTGTCGTCAGTTAGATTTCTAGATTGCAAAAATTTAATGCACTTTCAACTACTGAAGCTGAGTATGTAGCTTCTATGGAAGCTAGAAAGGAGATGATTTGGTTACAATGTTTTCTAGAGGAATTGGGTCAGAATCAAGAAGATAGCCCATTGTACAGTGATATACAGAGTTCCATTCATCTTGAAAAGAATTCTTCTTTTTATTCAAGGACAAAGCACATACAGCTTAGGTACCATTTTATAAGGTCTTTTTTGGAGGATGGCCAATTACGGCTTAAAAATATTCACACAAGTGGCAATACTGTAGACATGTTCACAAAGGTATTACCCAAGGAGAAGCTAGTTTCTTACTCAGCTTCTATTGGGCTTGTTGACTGATGATCGTGGGGTTAATACACAGCAAGGTCTTTTATCCAGTGGGAGTTGCACATACTACATTGTCGTCTGGTTCTAGTCTCCAAGTGGGAGATTGTTTGGTGTGGAGCCTGATCAGTCTCCAAGTGGGAGATTGTTGATATTGTGGTGACTGATCATGTAGTAGGTGTTGATATTGTGGCAACATATTTTGGTGCTTTTTTGAGAAGAATATTTTCTTTTTCAGGAAAAAGAAGACCGACATTGTAAAACTCTAAAATGGTCGATTTTAGAGGTTTCCCTAAAACGCATGTTATAAGTGTTTGATATGTATAATGCATTGTAAGGTTGTGTATGTTTTTGTTGGATAATAAGAAAGGTTGGATGATTGTGTAGGTGGATGTAGCCTAGGTTTTGGGTGAACCATGTTAAATCTGTGTTATATATGTTAAGTTTTATTCTTCTTTTGTTTTCTTCATATTGTAACCACCTAAATTCGGTCTGTCGCAACTATGGACCCTATTTGCCCTAAGTGTGATCATACCCTCGATTTATGTCCAAACGACCCTGTTACTGCTTGGCATATTTCTTTTAATCAATTTAATGTC
>MU226658.1:619076-646938 GCA_018584345.1 Thuja plicata | reverse complement strand
TGCTAGAATAGTATTGGTCACTTATTTATAGCATATTCTGAGGGCTAAATATGTTATTTATTACACTCTTTCTAGTTAGAAGGCAATAGGCCGATATTAGTGGTTTTTGAATGTTTTATCTAACCATTTATACTAATGCAATGACCTATTGAGTGTTTGTGTTGATTCTGACAGGTACCCAAATACACACACACACATATAACTGTATTCTTATATTGTTCCAAATTTGTCAAACCCTAACATTATTTTCAAAGAAGATTTGAATGCAGACTGAATAGATGGTAGGGCATTGTTATCAAAGTTATTCATCTCAAATGAAATCAGTCTACTAACCAAGCTATCTAGAGTGACATTATTTTTTTCTACTGCTCTCATTTATTGTATAGAAGATACTCTAATAGAAAATATAGACAGTAAGGTTCTTAGGATTTTACTTACCACTGTCTCTTCTTCAAGTATGCCTCCAACTCCTCAGATATCATTGACTACTTCTTTTATTCTGCAGCAATACTGAGTGATATTTTCTCCTCTCATTCTTAGTTCATCAAATTTACCTCTTAGGATTTCTTCCTTTGCTCTTAGTACATTAGCATCTCCTCCATGTACCAGCTTCAATTTGTCCCACATTTTTTTTTGTAGAGATGTAGTTTTTGACATCTTCAAATTCAACATCAGAGAGAGAGGAAGAAAGTTCTATCATCATGCAATTATGCTCATGCTTTTCTCTTAATTTCTCAAGTGTGTGAGATCCTGTAGGTAACACAAATTCAGTATCTAAGTATTGAACAACATCATTTCCAATACATGATAGGTGGATTCTTATTCTTCTTTTCCATGATGCAAAGTTGTCCTTGTTCAACTTGGGCACATCTCATTTTCTCATCTTGTGATCTTTTGCTTGAGCTGTTAAACTCCCTTTCTAAGCACACAATCTCTGATACCAATTGTTAGAATAAATGAGAGGGGGAGGGATGAATCAGTGGCCTCAAAAATATTCCAAAAAATTAACTTAAAACTTAGTACCACAATATTAAGCCTCTAGTTATCTTCAGTCCTACAAGATGAACGCCTTGAAATAATCTTAACAAATAACTACTACACGAAGTTCACTAGTAAACCTTATTCTTACTGTTTACTGATTAGTAGTCTTTTATTTACCGAAATGCAGTACATAACTTAGTGTATACTGATCAATCCAGATTAGTTATGTGTAATGCAAAACACTAAAGTAATGACTCATAAACACATTAACACATGGATTTTAACGTGGAAACCCTGTTAAGGGAAAAACCACTTGGGATCGATAACCCAAAATTTTCACTCTTCTGAAGTGATCTCAGTGAAGAGCCAACCCTGTTAAAGGTTACAAACACACTATTAGGTGTGACCTTGTTAGAGGATTTAAATAGAATAGTTTTTCACTTGATATCGGGCATCTCTATGCTACCTTTTTATGACCAAACCCAGTGTAGTTTGTCAAATGGTATCTAACATCTCATGCTATCTTCATGACCAAACTTTTTGATACTCCTTGGGATGTTTCTCAATATCGAAAGGATTGTTAAGTCTTGATCGATTAAGAGTCTTTCTTATCCAATGGTTAAATTGAAACATAAAATTATATATTCACATATACAACTATACTTTGCATATTTTCAAATCTATTGTAAGATCATAGTACCTTTCTGATCAATGTATCTTTTCAATACCTTTGCTCCACTTCTTTCTGCTTGGTGATGTTGTGCTTCTCTGTTGCTCGGTGTCCATAGAATTAGCTTTGTTCTCTAGCTTGATTGATCAGGTCTGATTGAAGTCTTCCTTCATCAGTTTCTCCTTAGCATCTTCTTTTTCTATTCACCCCTAATTCATAATGAATTATCTTGTCTCTTTATAGACATGATTTAACCATTTCTTAGTTCTTGAATTTCTTGTTCTTGGCGTGATCTGCAATTTTAGCCAATCTTTCTTTAAAGCTTTACTTCAGTTTTATCCTGTAGATTTCTCCTTGACAATTGGAATAAAATAGCTTTAAATATTTCTCTTATCTCTGGCTTTAACTTGTTGATGAAAACAATATTCACAACTAGTTAAGTCCTTTTTTAGCTCTTTCCAGCTAAGTCTTTTGTCATTTATGAACTTTAGTTCCTTTCGGCATTCTAACTCTTTGTTAACTTTGGTCAACACTTAAGTTCTCCTCGGGCATCTCTGTTGTGGTTGTCTATTCGTTGGGCATCACTTTGAAGTTCTTCTCATTGGTAATGCTTGTGAATCTTCTCATTGGTAATGATTGTTGGGTTTCTTGCTCAGGCATCACTATGACTTTCTTCTCGGGTTTCTCTGTCCATCGGGGTGCAATGCCCATCAGTGTTTGTAGTCACTTTGTGAATACTGATCTTTTATGCAGTACTGATAGCATAATCTTTATCTCTCTGATTCTCTAAAGTCTTTGACACTTTGTATATAACCAATCAGATTATATCAAGTTGACATCAATGAAAATACAATACATTATCTAATTTAATGTCTTGCATTAACTTTCTGCAGCTCGCTGATCATCAACTTAACATCTTCACACATTCAATCAGTTATAGTTCATCACAATACAATAAGTGAATCAAGGAGGTTGTTAATGCTATTCGTAGAGCAGGTGGAACTATTGATGAAGACACTATTGTGAGTAATAATATTAGCACTTTATTGCCTATTTATTCTATTAGAGTCTCTACAATACATGAAATGAGAGCAGCACCTGGAAACAATATTACTATTTATAGCCTTGTTGGTAGATTGATTTCATTTGAGCTGAACAATTTTGACAACAGTGTTTTTCCTACTATTGAGTCTACATATTTGTCCTCTCTGGAAATTAGTAAATCTAGTAATAAACACATGATAAGAAATGACAGTGGCAGTGAAAGTGATGATAAATAACTTGATGAACTTGAAGCATTAATGGCTAGAAGTTTGCACAAAGTTAAAGGAAGGTATAAAGGTAAACTACCTTTGATATGCTTTAATTGTAAAGAAATTGGACACTTTGTGGCCAGATGCCCAAACAGAAAAAGTGATGAAAGAATGAAAGATCTAATAACATAAAAGATGATCGAGAATATAGAAGCAATCAATAGTATGACAGAAGGAGTAATCAAGATTACAAAGACAAAGACAAGAAGGCATGTTACACTATTGAAGATAAAGACAAAAAAACTAACACCGACACCGACATTGATGAAGACATTGAGATGGTATTTGTAGATTTAAAAGAAGATTCGGAAGAAGATGAAAGGTATGTTGAAACAACACTTATTTATAAAGTTAGAAAGCATGACATTTGGGTTATTGATAGTGATTGCACACATCACATGACTGGAGATAAAGAAAATTTTGAATTTCTTGAGCATTATAATTGTGAATCTGTTAGAATGGGAAATGATACACCTTATCAAGTAAAAGGAAAAGGTACTATATTGTTGAACAACATGATCAAATGTGACAATGCATATTGGGTGAAAGGACTTAATTATAATATGTTGAGTGTTTCACAGTTGAATAACATAGGTCACCGAGTTGCATTTGAAAATAGAAAAGCTAGAATTTATGATGAAGCATGGAAGCTGATCGACACTGGAGAACAATCAAAAGGTAATCTATTCTATCTTGACACTGCTGAAACTACTTGTTTGATTGATAAGAATGAAGAAATATGGTTGTGGAATAGGAGGCTATGCCATGTAAATTTTGACAACATGGTTAAGATCAGTAAGAAAAGAAAAGTAAGAGGCTTACCAAGCTTATCTAAACTAGACCATGTTATGTGCAAGAATTGTCAAATGGGAAAAATGTCAAAATATAGTTTTAAGAGAAAGAATTTCTCTTCTAATGATATTTTGGATTTAGTTCATACAGACCTATGTGGACCAATGAGAACATAGAGTTATTATCGTGACATATAATTTATTTTATTTTTTGATGACTACTCTAGAATGATGATTGTTATGTTCTTAAAAGAAAAATCTAAGGCATTTAAGATGTTCAAATGATACACAACTAAAGTGGAAAAAGAAAGTGTTAAAGAATTGAAATTTTTAAGATCTGACAGAGGAGGTGAATTTATTTCTAATGAGCTCACTAACTTTTTTAATGAGTATGGAATTAAGAGACAGGTCTCTGCACTGAGAACACCACAGCAAAATGGGATTGCTGGAAGAAGAAGTAGATCAATTATGGATTGTGCTAGAACACTGATGATTGAAAATAATGTTGCACAAGTATACTTGAGAGAAGCTGTTAATACTATTGTATACACATTGAATTGAGTACAACTGAAGAAAGATAGAAACAAGACACCTTATAAATTATGGTATGGTTATAAACCTAATGTGAGTTATTTTAGAATATTTGGAAGTCAATGCTATATTATAAAAGATGATAGGAATGGGAAATTTGTCTCATAAGGTGATGAAGGAATATTTATAAGATATTCTATTAAGAGAAAAGCTTATAAATGTTTGAATAGGTCTTCTAACAAGATCATTGAAAGTGTAAATGTAAAATTTGATGAATATGCTGAGAAAAATGAAGAGGAAAGAAAAAGAGAACCAAAAGAATACAGTAGATTTGTTTACATTGAAGAACCTAACACTTTGCCTGAGAAAATACCTAATCTTGCCAAGCAACAGGGTAATGTTAATGAGCATCAAGATGAACCACTGAGAATCATGAAGATGTTGCAAGTGAAGATCATGATGATATACCAACTGGAGAGCACACTGAAGAACAAACAACTAAACATGTACTTGCAAAATATGTAAGAATACGTCATCCACAGAATCATATTATTCAAGATAAAAGTGCTGGCATTATGACACGAAGTAAGTTGAATAACAACACATGTTTGATTTATGAATTTGAACCTAAAGCTATTAGAGATGCATTTGAAAATGAAGAATGAATTAATGCAATGATTGAAGAAATTGAGCAGATACATAAAACAAAAACATGGACATCAATATTGAGACCGAGTGATAAGAATTTAATTGGCACCAAATGGATATTCAGAAAAAAATTGAATGAGAATGGAGATATGACCATAAATAAAGAAAGACTAATATGCAAAGGGTATGCACAAGAAGAAGTTATTGAATATGGAGAAACTTTTTCACCCATTGCTAGACTTGAAGGATTTAGAATATTACTTGCTTATGTTGCATGCAAAGGATTCAAAGTATATCAGATGGATGTTAAATCTACATTTCTGAATGGAATACTAGAAGAAGAGGTATACATTGAACAACCTGAAGGTTTTGTTGATCCTACTCAGGAAAGCCTGGTATGAAAGAATACATTCCTATCTTATCAATATTGGATTTATTAGAAAAAGTGATAACAAAAATTTGTATTTAAAAGAAGGAAATAATGATAAGACCCTTATTGCTGAAATTTTTGTTGATGATATTATATTTGGAGGTGTGATAACTTATGCAAATCATTCGCTGATGAAATGAGGAAAGAATTTGAAATGTCAATGTTTAGAGAGATCAAATTTTTTCTTGGCATGCAAATTTTACAATAGTCTGAAGGCATCTACATTACTCAATCCAAATACATCAAGGAAGTACTAAATATATTCAAAATGGAAGAATCAAAACCAATCAGAACACATATGGTTACAGGATGTAGATTAACAAAGGAAGATAAGACAACTGAGGTAAACCAGACATTGTACAAATCTATGATTGGAAGGTTGATGTATGTTGTATACACAAGACTAGATATTACACACAGTTGGAATTGTAGCAATATTTTCTACTAATCATAAGGAATCACATATGACTTTTGCAAAGAGAATTTTTAGATACTTAATGAACACAAAAGATTATGGATTGTGGTACAAAAGAGAAGGCAAATTCAAACTGAAAGTTTACATAGATGTTGATTAGGTTGGGAACATTGATGATAGAAAGATCACTAATGGTGGAGCATTCTTTGTGGGAGAAAGATTAGTTACTTGGATAAGTAAAAATAAAGGATGCATATCTCAGTCAACTGCAGAAGTAGAATATGTTGTTTTTGCTGTAAACTGTTTGAACATTGCATGGATCAAACAACTTTTTAAAGGAGTGAATGAAGAGATCACTAACCTAATAACAATTTATTGTGATAACACTAGTGCAATAAATATTTCAAAGAATCCGGTGATGCATGTAAAAACAAAGCATATATCTATCAAATATCACTACTTGAGGGAACAAGTACAGGAAAAATAGGTTACACTAGAATATATACAATCAATAGAGCAACTAGATGACATATTCACTAAACCCTTACCAAAGGATACATTTGAGTACTTGAGGAGTAGACTAGGGGTTCGTCCCTTTTCTATCGCTCACTAAGATGACTAAGAGGTTGCATCAACCTACATGTAATAAGAATATCAATCATGTTGATGCAAAGCTAAATTGGACTGAAAATGGCATATCAGTACACTACAAGGTACTTACACTAATTGCACCAAACACCAGAGATATTTTTTGGCTAATAAAGAGTTGTATATTTCTTTTTGGCATTGTTGTCAAAGGGAGAGAATGATCAATGAAATATCTATCCATTAAAGGGAGAAAAGGAAAAAAGAGAAAAGGGAGAGAAAATAAAATATCTATCTACAGTAAGAGATAAGATTACAAAATAGAAAAGTTAAATCTGCAGGGAGAGTCTGCATGGTGATTTTTTAAAGCTGAAACATATTCTATATACAAGCTAGGGAGAGCTACAACATTTTGCATATAGTTGTAGAATAGAATTTTAGTATTCTAAGGCATTTTTACATTGCATATTTCATATTGTGTTTCCATCAATGCCAAAGGGAGAGATTGATGAACTACAATTGATTGTATGTTTGAAGTCATTTTTTTTATGATCAACCAAGTTACAGTTGTAATGATAGACATTAATCAGTTAATGTGTTGTCATTGATGTCAACTTATTTGATTATAATTATGGTAACAAACATCTATTATGGGTTAAAGATCTGGAACAAAAAAATTTTATGTGGTCGGTAATTGAAGAGTTCTGTATACACCAAGTAAATATAGTGTATACTGAGCACAGTGATAACCAAGCTAGGGATCACCAACACATCACGGTATTAACCGAGAAATTTAATCAAACCTAGGCTGACTAAAATGATGAGCTGGAAAATTGATGATTCCAAGGTAATTGATAAGATTTGTTATGAAGATAAAATGACTATGAAAATTCAAGGATGATCAGACGAAGAAGATTGAAACATGTTTTTGACACAACTTTTGTTAGAATGAATTTAGAATAAATGAGAGGGGAGGGGTGAATCAGTTATCCTCAGGTCTAGATGTACCAATTGAAACTTTACAACAATTTAAACAACTCAGATCTACTCGGCAACAGTAGCATATGTCAACAACTTAAACATGAAGTTTACTGTCCAGATGTAATTAGCTTGCAGAAACTTAATAGTAAAATAAACCATAAACATTCAGACAAGTTGACATAAGTATTTAACGTGGAAACCCAATTTGGTAAAAACCACCAGTAACATGCTACCAAGTTTTCACTCTTCTGAAGTGAGCTCTGTTACGAGCCAACCATGTTCAAGGTTACACAACACATTGCTAAATGTGACCTGGTTAAAGGATTTAATCACCCTGTCAGGAGTGGTCTTGTTAGAGGACTTAGAACATTTCACCTGAATGTCACCTTGTTTAGAGGATTTATACAATGACTGTTAGGTCAACCTTGTTAAAGGATTTTGACTGATACAATGGTTAGAAATTAATCAGCAGTTGTGATCTGATACATACAACTTACTTTTCAAATCCAGATCCAATTTCAGCTCTAATGCTAACTCACTGAGTGGCCTCCATTCTCATTTCAATTTTTTGATCTTCTTGAAAATTTTTCAAGCAATCACTCGTACAATTCTCTACTTCTCTGTTTAGCCTTCTCTGCTAGATCATTCCAATCAGTAAATTAACTATGCAATCCTCTTGCATACACACAAGCACATCTCTTCCATGAATAACCTCTTGAGGTTATCTTATACCTCTTCATCTAGGTTAGATAAATCTTTGTTTCTTAATCAAGATCATAGATCTTAGGTTAGGTCAGATCCAACAGATCATCCCATCATTACATTACCATTTACTTCTCCAAAGTAGTATTTAATTAAATCTTGAAACCATGCATTAATTGCGGTTACCCATCCATTAAATAATGTGGATCAATCTTTAATTAACTTTACATATCCCAATAAAATTAACTATGTTGGCCAAAGATCTTAAATCTCATCACTAATCAAAATATTGGTGCTCAGCCACCATTGTGTTCTCACTCAGCCAACACTGAACTTTCTCAAAAATTTCACTGGTGCTCGGTCGTCACTAGAAATTCTTCTCAGCATACTGGTGCTCAACACAAACCAACCATTAAAACTGTCATCAAAAGATAAACAACACATTGCTTTGCCAATGTGCCAGCTGATCAAGTACCCTTGTTATTTGCCTTAACTCAACCATTCCACTTGGTCTTATTCTTAAATATTCTTCATCAATCAATAGATATGGTACTCAAACAGATAACAATAGTCTCACTAGTTAAGGTTTGACATCAATGACAAAACAACCATTGTTTGCATTGTAACTTTCCAACAATCTCCCTCTTTGGCATTGATGGCAAACACTAAACATTTAAAACAATAATTTAACAAGCATAGTTACCATACAATCCAAAAATTCACCTGTGTTCCTTGATATGAACAAATCTTCATTAATGTCTTTAGCTGCATTCTAATTCTCATCTTGCAAAAATTTTCTCCCTTTGTGTCTGTGATCACACTAATTTCTTTCTGTTTCTATTCATCAATCTCTTTTTCTCTAAGTAGTGAACTCTCCCTCTTTGACAACAATGCCAAAGACATTGACATCTTTATCATGTAGATTCTCCTATTCATAACTCTGTATCATGTTGTTCCTATCATCTTTTTTTGTGACTGATCTTCTTTTCTATTTTTGTCCAACTTCACAGCTTTTGGCAGCTTCCTAAAGTGTGACTGCCTATGCATCAATGTCTCAAATATTCTGAACATAACATTTGATGCAATAGTTCCATATAGATCTTAATTAGATTAAGTTAGGGGAATCACCCCCAATTTACCTTGTAGATACTCATGAGCATCTTTGGGTAGTGCTTTTGTAAATATGTCTACTAACTTTTCCTTAGTGTTCACATAATCCAGTCTCACTTCCTTCTTCTAAACTAGCTCCCTCAAGTAATGATACTTGATAGCTATATGCTTTGTCTTAGAGTGCATTAAAGGGTTCTTAGAAATATTGATGGCACTTGTGTTATAAAAATATATGAAAATTGGTTCTGTGATCTCTTCTTTCATACCTTTCAATAGTATCTTCAACCACACAATATTAGAACAATTGACTATTGTTGCCACATACTTGGCTTCAGCTATAGATTGTGAGGTGCAGTTATGTTTCTTGCTTGTCCATGAAATCAATCTTTTTCCCAAAAGAAATGCTCCACCTGTGGTGCTTTTCCTGTCATCAACATTACCAGCCCAATCAGATTTAGTGTAAAATCTGAGCTCAAACTTTTCATTCTTTATGTAATATAGGCCATATTCATCAGTTGCTTTCAAATATCTCAGAATCCTTTTCACTTCCATCATGTGAGTTTCCTTGGGATTAGAAAAAAACCTAGCAACAATTCCAACATCTAGGGAAATACCAGGTCTACTATGTACAACATATTGCAACTTTCCAATCATTGATCTGTAGAGGGTTTGATTGACTTCTTTAGTATTATCATCCTTTGTCAACTTTTGTCTAGTAGCCATGGGTGTACTCACTAGTTTTGACTCTTCCATTCCAAAAGTTTTTAGTATCTCCTTGACATATTTAGATTGAGTGATATAGATACCATTCTTCATTTGATATATTTGTAAGCCAACAAAAAATTTAATCTCACCAAACATGGACATCTCAAATTTAGTTTGCATCTCTTTTGAAAATGTTTGGCATAACACATCTTGTCCACAAAATATAATGTCATCTACAAAAATTTCAGCTAATAAAGTACCTTTACTTTGCTCTACCTTCAAATATAGGTTTTTGTTGTCATTAGTTCTTGCAAATCCAATATTTATTAGATAATTGTGCAATCTCTCATACCATGCTCTTGGTGCTTTCTTCAGTCCATAAAGTGCCTTGTGCAATCTGCAAACCATATTCCTCTTGTTTGGGTCAGCAAAACAATCAGCTTGTTCAATGTACACTTCTTCTTCCAATATACCATTGAGGAATTCCGACTTCACATCCATCTGATAAAATTTAAAACCTCTGTAGGCTGCATATGCAAGTAAAGTTTTGACTCCTTCCAATCTTTCAACTAGGGTGAATGTTTCACCATATTGAATTCCTTCCTCTTGTGCATAACCCTTGCATACCAGTTTATCTTTGTTTCTTGTCACTTCTCCATGGTCATGCAACTTATATCTGAATACCCACTTAGTACCAATTACATTTTTTTCATTCGGCCTAGGTACAAGTGTCCAAGTCTTGTTCTTTTAAATTTGTTCAATTTCTTCATACATGGCTTGTATCTAGTCTTTATTTTCTAAAACATCTTTTATTATTTTAGGCTCAAAATCACATAACATACATGTACCATCTCTCAACTTACTTCGTATCATAACTATAGGATGCTTCGATCTAATGATTTGAATAGGATTGTGGTGCCTCCTCACATACTTTGCTAGAGTAGGTTCATGTTTTGCTTCAGATTCATTATTCTCATTCAATGTAGGTTGATTTTGTTACTTGGCATCTGCATCAGATAGCTCGACATTCACCTCATTTTTCTTGGCAACCCCACTCTATGACTTGGAAGGTGCTAGCTATTGCTCATCAGCCTCACTCACAAGTTCAGGTAATTCATTAGAATCTTCCTCATCTAGATAGAAAAATGACTTGTAAATTTTAGGTTCTTGTGTACTTTCAGCTTCATTTCTTTCTGCATATTCATCAATTCTAACATTTGCACTTTCCACAACTTTGTTAGTATTAGAATTCAAAAACTTGTATGCTTTTCTTTTAGTTGAATTTCCAAGGAATATACCTTCTTCTCCTTTAGCATTAAGTTTTCCATTTTTGTTGTCCTTTAGTATAAAACATTTACTTCCAAAAACTTTGAAATATCTTTACACTAGGTGCATATCCATAGAAAAGTTCATAAGGTGTAGCATTACTACCTTTCCTGACTTGTACTTTGTTCAGGGTATAGACCATAGTACTTACAACTTCTTTCCAATATTTTTGTGCAACATTTTTCTCTATCATTAGTGTTCTTGCACAGTCCATGATAGATTTGTTTCTGCATTCAACAATACCATTTTGTGGTGGTGTCATGGGTGAAGGCATCTATCTTTTTATGCCTCAGTCATTGTAAAAAATTTTAAACTCATTGGAAGTAAACTTGCCTCCTCAATCAGATCTCAAACATTTCAAACTTTTACCTGTCTCCTTTTCAACTTTTTCCAAGTACCACTTAAATAATTGGAATGCATCAGATTTTTCCTTAAGAAACATCACAGTCATCATCCTAGAATAATCATCAAAAAATAGAGTGAAATATCTAGCTACACAGTACCTTTTCTCTCCAATGGGACCATAGAGGTCAGTATAAACTAATTCCAGAATTTCCTCTAAAGTATGAGTCTTACTCTTGAAACTAGACTTAGTCATTTTTCCTAGTTGACATTGCTTGCACATAGCATTTTCAGGTTTCTTTAACTTAGGAAACCCTCTAAATTTTTCATTTTACTTATGATTATCAAGTTATCAAAGTTTACATGACACAACCTTTTATGCCATAACCAAATACCATTGTATTGTGCAAACAAGCATGTCTCTTCAGCTAAATCTTGATAGAACAAGTTACCTTTTGTTTGTTCACCACTTCCAACTAGTTCTCCAGTATCATCATAGATCTTTGCCTTCTTGTGATGGAACTCAATTCTATAGCTAGAAGTATTCATTTGTGCAACACTCAGTAAATTATAGTTAAGATCATCAACCCAATAAACATTGTCACATCTGATCTTTTCAGTCAAATTAATTGTTCATTTCCCTTTGATAAGACATGGTGCATCATTACCAAATTTAACATAACCACCTTTGCACTGATCTAAGGTCACAAATTTATCTTTGTCACCAGTCATATGATGTGAAAAACCACTGTCAATAATCCAACGGTCACCTTTACTCTTATAATAAATTAGTGCATTTTTCTCATCATCATCAGAATCATCTTTTACAGCAACATACACAACTTCTATATGATTGTCATCAGAATTGTCAGAATAATTGTCAGAAGCTTCTTCAGCTATATAGCAAGATTTCTTACCTTTGTCTTTGTAATCCTTATACTTTCTGAAGTCTCAGTCATCCTTTCTATCTTTGTATTCATTGTCCCTTCTTTCATCTTTGTCATTCTTATCAGGACATCTAGCAGCAATATGACCAACTTTGTTACATGAAAAACAAATGATAGGAAGTTTACCTCTGAATTTTCCTTTTCCTCTAGATAGTATTTTTTCCATAAGTGCTTCAAGTTCTTAAAGATCATCATCAGTAGTGTTGTTGTCACTGTTCACACATTTCTTTCCTTTATTTGATTTTTTGAGGACTAGCTGGGATTTGAATGCATAATCAATAGATTGTGGAGTGTAGTTATCAAAGTTTGACATCTCAAATGCAGTAAGTATGCCTACAAGACCTTCTAAAGTTAGATTATTATTAGGATTACATCTCAATTCTTGAATTATAAAGACTCTAATAGCATATAAAGGAAGAAGAGTTCTCAGTACCTTGCTCATAATAGTGTTCTCATCGATTGTTCCATTTGTTCCTCTAATAGCATTAACAACTTCTTTTATTCTACCACAGTACTGAACAATATTTTCTCCTTCTTGCATTTTCATTTCATCAAACTTACCTCTTAAGCTTTCAGATTTGGCTCTCAGCACATTTGTGTCTCCTCCATAGATGGTTGTTAGGGTATCCCACATCTTCTTTGTATTTTTGTAGTTCTTTATATCATCAAATTCAAAATAGCTCAAGGAAGATGTAATCTCCAACATTGCTTGATTATGTTCTTTCTTTTCTCTTAACTGTGCAGTAGTGAGAGGTGTAGTAGGTGCTACATAAGAATTTTCAATAAGGTGCTTAGCATCATCTCCAATACCGGCCAGATGTAGTTTCATCAAACTCTGTCATGCAGGGAAGTTATCTTTGTTCAGCTTTGGAACCTCCTTTTTATACATCTTGATTTTTTCGCTCCAAGCACCTTCAAACTGTTTTCAAGAGAACTTGGCTCTAATACCAATAGTTAGAATGAATTTAGAATAATTGAGAGGGGAGGGGTGAATTAGTTATCCTTAGGTCTAGATGTACCAATTAAAACTTTGCAAAAATTTAAAAAACTCAGATCTACTCAGCAGCAGTAGCATATGTCAACAACTTAAACATTTAGTTTATTGTCTAGATGTAATTAGCTTGCAGAAACTTAACAGTAAAATAAACCATAAACATTCACACAAGTTGACACAAGTATTTAACGTGGAAACCCAATTTGGGAAAAACCACTTGTAACATGCTACCAAGTTTTCACTCTTCTGAAGTGAGATCTATTAGGAGCCAACCCTATTAAAGGTTACACAACACATTACTAAATGTGACCTGGTTAAAGGATTTAATCACCCAGTCAGGAGTGGCCTTGCTAGAGGACTTATAACATTCCACCTAAATGCCACCTTGTTTAGAGGATTTACACAATGACTGTTAGGTCAACCTTGTTAAAGGATTTTGACTGATACAATGGTTAGAAAGTAATCAGCAGTTGTGATCTGATACATACAACTTAGTTTTCAAATCCAGATCCAATTTTAGCTCTAATGCTAACTCACTGAGTGGCATCCATTCTCATTTCAATTTTTTGATCTTCTTGAAAATTTGTCAAGCAATCACTCATGCAATTTTTTGCTTCTCTGTTCAGCAATCTCTGCTAGATCATGCCAATCAATAAATTAACTATGCAATCCTCTTGCATACACACAAACACATCTCTTCCATGAATAAACCCTTGAGGTTATCTTATACCTCTTCATCTAGGTCAGATAAATCTTTGCCTCTTAATCAAGATCATAGATCTTAGGTTAGGTCAGATCCAATGGATCATCCCATCATTACATTACCATTTACTTCTCCAAATTAGTCTTTAATTAAATCTTGAAACCATGCATTAATTGTGGTTACCCGTACATTAAATAACGTGGATCAATCTTTAATTAACTTTACATATCCCAATAAAATTAACTATGTCGGCCAGAGATCTTAAATCTCATCATTAACCAAAATACTAGCTCTCGACCACCATTGTGTTCTCACTTGGCCAACATTGAACTTGCTCGGAAATTTCACTGGTGCTCGGTCTTCACTAGAAATTCTGCTCGGCATACTGGTTCTCAACACAAACCAAATAGTAAAACTTTCATCAAAAGATAAACAACACATTGCTTTGCCAATGTGCCAGCTGATCAAGTACCCTTGTTATTTTCCTTAACTCAACCATTCCACTTGGTCTTCTTGTTAAATCTTCTTCATCAATAAATAGATATGGTACTCAAACAAATAGTAATAGTTTCACCAGTTAAGGTTTGACATCAATGACAAAACAACCATTGTTTGCATTGTAACTTTCCAACAACTTTTGAGGAAGGTTTAAGCGGCAAAATCAACGATGGAGATTAAGTGGAAAAATCTAAAGGATGGAAATTAAATGAGTTATGATTTATATATAAGAGACAAGAGATTCATTATGAATCATACATTATACTAATGCACATACATGCAAACTCATGCATGACTTATCAAACTGGTTGAAGACAGAACTGGGCATTTTTGCAGACAACACCAAGCGATAGAGGAAAGAGAATTTATCAAGAAGAATAGAGTATGAAGAATCAGAGGAACTCAAGTGAACAAACTGATCAGAGGTATTATGTACTTAGCATAGATCTAAAAATCAGCAAACAGAGTTGTATTTGAATCAGATCATTACTGTATCAGTTTAACCATTATTACAGATAAATCTCTTAACCAAGTAGGACATGAAAGTCTTTATTATGACATTCTAATAAATGTTGAGTGTTTTCATGTTGATCCCATAGTGAATGATTGGTTAAGAGAGAAGTTTTAGTCGTAAATCCTCTAACTAGGTCACATTTAACATTGTGCATTGTAACCTTTAACAGGGCTGGCTCTTAACTGAGCTCACTTCAGAAGAGTGAAATATTTTGGGTTATAGGTCCTAGGTGGTTTTTCCCTTAGAAAGGTTTCCACATTAAAAAATATGTGTTAATGTGTATGATTTTTGTGGATTGTTATTTTTCTTTTCACATTACTTTATTTGTATTGATCGGTAATCACAATATTGATTTACTACTACTTGGTAGATGACTAGATAACTTGGTAACTAAAGTTTGATATTACAGTTTACATTTCATCGAGTTGATTTAAATGTTTGAAATTATTGTTATATACATCTGGGAGAATTTGGGACTGTAGGATAACTGGAGCTAACTAATTCACCCCCCCCCCCCTCTCNGGAGCTAACTAATTCCCCCCCCCCCCCCTCTCAGTTATCTAACACCCAAACCCTAACACAAATCTAAAAGTTTAGAAGTGCAAAAAAAAAATCACTAATGTCTGATCTTTTTGTACCTGGTGAAAAGTCTAATGGAATTGATTGTAGATCTAGAAAGAGAAATAGATCACCTTTCCAATGCCTATGTTTTCAAAAACATAGTCCATATGCAAAAGATATGCCCCCGAGAAGGAAAAAAACAACTTCTGACTTTGACTAGAAAAAAAACCTTGTAAAATGACAAAATATGAAAAAAAATAACCTACACCACTGGATCAGGCTCAGAATCAGCTTTCCGACTATATCTTATTTACACAATTTTGATTCCATATGACAAAATTATAGGCAAAAAACCAACAGTTGCTCTTTGCAACAAAAAAGGTCAAACTATGAAAGGTTGACAGTCGTCAAATTTTAGCTTGTGGCCTACTGACATAAGCACCTGCACATGCAAGTGTACTTCCCTAGAAAATAATAATTTTTTTTCAAAAAAAAACTTTTTTAAAAGTCACAACTTTTACAAAAATAAATAAATTATGCATGTAAATGCATGATTTTTTATTTGGAAGAAACCTGTCCAAAAAGAAAAAATTGACAACATTGATGTCAGCCCTGGTACAAATTTGCCTTAGAAAGCATGCAACCCCAAAAATGTGCTCAAATTTTCACATTCTCCAAAATTGACAATGTTTATATGGATTAGGGGTTTTTGGCCCATCTGAGTGCAATGGTGACCTCTATTTTGCACCAAAGTGCCCAAATGTTTCATCTACCCCCAGATCTATAATGTTCACAAACCTTCTGGATCTGATTGTGAGATCCAAATTACCCCATGATGCACAAAAAAACTTGCAGTAAGAAAAATCTCAAAATTGACGAACAAGAAGTGTCACGTATAGAGCTCTGATATCATGTTAGAATTCAAGAATTAGTGAATTCCCACAAGCCCAATAATCACTTGCATAAAAATAACCTGTCACATTCAAAATAAAATCCCTAAAGGAGAGAGTGCATAAACAATTGAAATGAATAAATCATTGAGAATTGAATTAATCAAAATGGGTTATTGTAATGAGATCAATTCTTTAAAAAGGAGATCAAAAACTCTAACGCAAACCCTAAAGGATGCATGCATAAAATAAAAGGAATATTAAATGCATGCATACATAAAATAAAATAATTATTAAATGCAAACTAAAGCTTCTTAAATTTATCTTGAGTGAAAAAAGAAATGACTTAATTAATTAATCAATATGATTAAATTAATTAAGTTAAATAACCTTTTTACTCTAACATTCTCCCTACATGTTGATGATTGTGTCAAAACACCCCTCAACACTAATTAATCCATCACTCTCTATCATTCCTAAGTACCTTGTGGTGGTGTCTTCTAGGACTAGGATGCATTGAAAGGTTAGAGGCACCTTTCTGGGACTCTAGCACCATAGAAGGTCTTAAGATCCTTAGAAGGTTTGTGTGCCCTTCATGGGTCATGGGTGTAATCACCTAAAATTCGTCTAGTAAACCCATAGCCCCTAATATGATTAATTGGCCTCAAAAATCCTTAATCAAATGCATTTATTACCAGACCATAATTATGTAAGTATTTAATCAAACTTGCTTACATAATTAAATCAACTTGCTAAATCAAATCCTCAATCAAAGTTTGAATCATTTAATTGTTTGAACTATAGGGTTTAATTAAAATTCCTAGCACCTTTTAATAAAAGAACCCATTCACACATCCTCACTCATGTGTGAGCATATAAAAATCCAAATAAAAGAAATTAAAAGGGGATAATTACCAAATTTATCTCATTCTTACCCCAAACAAGCACAAATTTTACCAATCAAGAATCTTCCACACGTATCAAGCTTAGATGGATTGAAGGGAAATGCATCTCAACTGCCCTTCGTGGCTAAATCTCAACTGTCCATTTTGAGTAAATTCTTATAAAAGGGATAGTTATCCTTGTTCAAAAGGGAGGCAAATTTTAGAAGTAACATCATAATGTCATTTGATCCTAGGTTTTTCTCATGTGTAGGAATGCATTTTCATGGTAGTTAGTGTTGTGAATTTTTTTTTCAAAAGGAATCTTAGCTTCAATTTCTTAGCATGTTGTTTCATATTTCTTAGACTAAACTCATGTTTTCTCATGCATTTAACTTAGTTTAATTTAGCATTTCATTTTCATGATCTTGAGGGAAAAGTATGCAAGTTCATGCATCATGCCCACCCTTTGAATCTTCCATTTTGGAGTTGTCTAGTAACTGATTCTAGATGCCAATCTGATGAGCATCTATTTGAGAATCAAACTCACTTCATCTAGGAAGAAATAAGCTAATTCTGGGAGTATTTTTATAATGATAGATTTCAATTTGATTAACACTAACCCTTGAGCTAATGCTTTATTGAGTTTTTGGTTTTTTGCATGTTGAAGACCACATTTACCACACACATCTCTAGTGCCCACCATGGGGCACAAACTGGTTTTAGGCCCCAATTTGTGATATTTTTGACATTTTTCTGAAACTATGCTCATTGTCGTATGGCCTTCCATACATGCTCTTACAAAAAAATAGTAACCATTAGTTTTTTGTTTCAAGATATATGTATTTTCGTATGAGTCTATATTTTATTTATGTTGTCGTACTAACCTGCAGGTATTATCGTACGAGGGATCATCTTTCCCTAGTTTGTCATATGGTTAGTCTAATATTGTCGTACAAGTTTTGATGTCAGTCTGTCCTCTGTATTCTTTCATTTAAAACATAGAGAAAATTTTTAGGGGTTGAATTTGTTTTTGGCTTCTAACCTCTAATCTGGTTATGTTGGTCTCTTGGCTCTCTGATTTGGCAGCTTAACATGTTTTTGCAGGATGTTTAGTAGAAGGTTCGCTTGACAAAGTGACACTAGAAAACACTCTTTATTGGAAACTAATAACCTCTTTGTGATTTTAGGACATTTTGAAGAAGAAATAAATTAGCTAAGACTAGTAAGCTTATGGTGTTTATGGGTTGCCTGAGTCTCCATCAACCAAATGATCATGCTTTATTAAATGGTTATCTAGGCACATAGTCTAATTAGGGGATTTCTTGTATGAGCCAAGCTAAACATTAGGGGATTATGCTCTCTCTTCTTTTAGGGAAGATAAAAAAACCTATACATGTTTGACTTGTATTAGGAAAGCAATATTTTGGACAAAATTTAGAGTGTTTGATGTGTTTGGGAAAAACAAAGAGAAATAGGAGATTATGCTCTTCTCCTCTTTAAGGAAGAATCAGAAATCCAGACCTTCTCTTTGCTATCCATTTTATTGCATGCATATCTTTTAGATGGGCCTACCAGTTGAGGTAAAAACCTCTAGGGAATGAACCACATGAGAATGAGGTGTAAGCTAAACCACTCCAACTCACATTAATCAAATTTTCTTCTTGGGGCCAAAGCCTCAAAATTTGGGTACCATTTGATCTTATACTTGACTCTCACCTAGCATATAGTAGGGCCTTAGAGGTCTCAATCATGTTCATGTGACTAATCATCCCAAGGTTCTTTTTGGGGATATACACCTGAAATGTTCTTGTGTAGGCATAAAGGATGTACTTGAATGGAGAGCCTTACTAGATTCTATAGAGTAGTAACCACATGGCTCACCTCGGAAAATGGATAATCCAAGTGCAAGGGAGATAGTAACTCCCCCATGACACTCATCATATTGTGCCCCCATTATCATTTGGATTTAGATAATATGGCATCACTATACCCATTGCATGGATGGTGGTGGGCATGTTTTGATTATCTATTGGGTGTGTATCTAAGTTTATGAGCAAGGATTTCCTCACTAAGCCAATTGACTCTACGACTAGAAAGTGTGCTTTATTTTCACTCCTTTGTGTTTGATGTGCTTGTATCACCCTAAAATGACACCAAAACAACATAAGAAACTTTCAAAAATTGAGATTATCACCTCAAAATTGTGCAAATTGGTCCAATCTTCATCCAAGTCAAGTGGAAAATTGTCCTTGCATTACACTGTCATTCTGACCCATTAGAATTTTTGTACGATAAAACACCTTGAAAGTAGCAACTCATATGGTGAGGTGGGAATCATTGTGTGACCCTACATCAGAATCTAGTATTTTATTTTATCCTTGATGTCCTTATGTTCATATTATTTCTTATCTATGTGGCCTGAATCATTCATAATATATTATCACAACAATCATCAGTTCTTGACATAGTGGCTTGACCTATCCTCATTTCTTGTTCCAGATAATCAAATGGTCTTAATTTGACCTATCCTTGTCTCTTGTTATAGATTATCTAATGGTCTTAATTTTCATGCTCTATATCATCCAAAGTCAATCTCAATCATCTCGGTCACAAGTTTTGTCCAGCAAACATTCAGGTCTCAAATCATGATACCTTGTACCAGGCTCAACAATCCTTCATCAACGTATCTCTTACCAATCTCTCAGACAAGTGATCATTTGTAAATATTTTCCATTGACCCCTCAGTATAGTCATCTCAAATTCTAAACTATAATTTTCTTTCATGCTGGTACAAACTAGAAGTCAAAAACAAAAGGTTGATCTTGATTCAAAGGGAAAAGCTATTGACGATTCTACTTTGGGACCCTCGTCCTGTCAAAAACCAAGATATGCTCAAAGGATTCCAAATCAAGACACGCCATATATATATTAGTCAGTACCCCTTGTTTCAAACTTCAAGCCCTCAACATCAATCAAATCATACTGAACATCAAGACACTTCAACCATGTCAACATACGACAAGGGATCTAGCCAAGGTTGGAAAAGCCACCATACTAGCATTTCCTCCTCGATTGAGGAACCTACTGAAGATGAAATAAAAAGGTGTCAATGAGAAAAATACTTTCAAAATATGATGCAATCCCTCATGCAACTAGACAAGGATAAGTACTTCATCAACCTAGCATCTACAAGGGTTAAACTTCCTCCCGACTTTGATATTGAAGGACTAATATAGCACAAGGAATAATCTCTTATCACCATTCTCAATCAATAGTTGCAAGAAATGAGGTGTAAACTTAGAAAACTGAAGAAAGTGGAGGAAATATCCTCTAAAAAATACTCACTGTAGTCTATATGTCTCTTCTCATTTTCTAAGAACTAACACACGCCACCATTTACTCCCAAAGTTGAGATCGCAAAGTATGACAAGTACAATGGGGATGGTGACCCTCAAGACCATGTGATATAATTTTGTGCCCTTATCATGGATTATATGCATGAAAGGACATACCTAATGAGATTATTCCCTTGGAGCCTCAGCGACCAAGCCTTGGAATGGTTCACAAAGCTCTCACCAAGCATTCAAACATTTGATGAGCTTCTGCAGAATTTCATCCAATACTACTCCTACAACATCTTACACACGGTCACCATGGTTAATCTATGTAACACCAAACAACACAATAGTGAACCTTTTGTTAAATTTCTTCAAAGATGGAGAAATTTGTTCACAAGGTATCCTAGACAAATCTGGAAAATAGAGAAAACATACATATTCATTAACAACTTGGTACCCAAGATGAGATACGCACTCCAAATGCAAAAGCATACTACCTTTAGTAAATTGGTGGAAAGTGCTATCTGAATTGAATAAGTTCTTGTGAAGAAAGGTGAGCTCAACTTATACAAAGACACTAAATCCTCAAACAATCATAATAACAACAATGGTAAAGACAAGAGAAAATATTGGAACAAGAAAAATACTGGGGTCAATGATGGAGTGGTTGATTCATCTAATTTCAAGCCCAAGGAACTGATATTCAATCTATCTAGTAGCATCCAGGATGCTAAGAAAAATTCAAATGTTTCATCAATGTCAAAGAATAACTAAGACATGCAGAAGGACAAGTCATGGATACCCAAGCAAAAGCATAACCTTACTCCTCTAGGAGAACCCCTTTAAGATGCACTAAAGACTTTTTTGGCTAATAAAATCATCAAAATACCAGATTTAAATCCTTGGGAACCAACAGTCAAATCCAAGTGGTGGAATGATAATCACTTTTGCAAATACTACAAAAACAAGGGACATTTGACTAACGAATACATGAAATTAAAGCATGTCATACAAGACTTTATTGATAATGAAACCATCATAGTTGATCGACATCATTCAAAAAATGATCAAAGGGATTTTAAACAACCTCTACCCTCTTATGAACAAGGGTAATCATCAATAATCAAGGAGCCAAGGTAAATTACATCTATGCTAATAATGACAATGTGATCCACATGCTTGAACCATGTAATCAATTACTCAGTGTAATCATCATCAAAGACAAGGAGGAGTCTAAATCTTCCAACACTATAATAAGGAATCAATCCAAGGTCACTCTTAAGGGAGTAACCTCCTCATATAAACAACCCATTGCATCAACAAAAAAACCCTCGACATCAAATAAATTGGTATCATCAATTACATCTACAAATTACAACTTGGTTGATCAGTTACAAAAAACCCCAACCCAAATTTGCATTCTAGAATTTCTTAAAGTCTCACCATCACATAAGGAGGTTCTTGAAACTACCCTTCTAGAAACAACTATGCTAAAAGACCTTGGTGTCAATTGATTCCAAACAATGGTGGGCCACTTGACCTTGCCTCACTACCTGTCCTTCTCAGAAGAATATGATATCTCGCTAAATCATCCACATAATCAACCCTTGCATATAGAAGTTTTGATCCACAAGCATAGAGTCAAGCATGTCTTGATAGATAGAGGCGATGTTTTGAATATTTGTACTCTCAAACCTGTAACAACATTGGGTTTCTTAGAGCACCTTATAGATCCCAAGAGAAAATAACCATAAAGGCATATGATGAAAAAGAGAGGTCATCAAAGGGATTATTTTTACTACCTATCAGGTTTGGACCAATTAAGAGAGATGTAACCTTCCAAGTGTTAGATTTACCTCTGGCATACTACATTTTATTAGGGAGACCTTGGATCCATGACATGTAGGTTGTCCCCTTGATATATAATTAGTGTGTGAAATTCCCACACAATGGAGTGGAGGCCACTATCATGGCTGATAACACTTACTCTTGTAATTATTTGAAGCAAGATGGTAGCATGGTTCCACATAACAAGGAATCGTCTAATGGATAAGATGATGAGAATTACAAAGTAGCACTCTTGAGGAACTTGGAAGAGAAATTGAAAATTAAAGACACCAGAATGGGGGAATATCAATTACATCCCTTGCCATCTGTGGCCAATCTTCCTACATCCCCCAGGTCCTATAGAAATCCCTCATCATCATTCAATCCTTCTAGTGCCCTAGAATTAAAAATACATGAAGGGACTAGTATGGTAAAACCTCATGTTTCTCTTTCAGAGGAAAATGAAGAAAACGTTGTTCTGGCCTAGCTTTATAGAGAGGAAGAGCATGATCAAGAAGTAAAACATGTTGAATTCTCCTCATAGAAGTATGGAAAGGGATACCAACTCATGCAATGAATGGGGTATAAAGGCAAAGGACCCCTGGGAATAAATAAAGGATTGCTAGAGCCCATACACACCAAGTTTTGGACCCCAACATATAAAATGGGGCTAAGATACCATGAACAAAAATTCAATCATTCCTCTAGAAATGGTCCTATATTCAATCAAATAGAGGACTCTAGTGATGATACTGAAGAGGAGGTAGAGATTACACAATTATCTTTTGAAAGGTTGTTACATATACAAATAGAGAATCCCAACTACCAAGAATAAATTTATATTTCACATTAATTTAGAGCCCCCTTCGAACCAAATAGATCAACATCCCAACAATCAAAAGAAGAGAATCAATTAACCAAAGAAGAAGTGGTGGGCCAAAAAAAAAATTAATTCACTTGAAGACGAGTTGGGACTAGAACAAGAAGGTGAACAAGAGGAAAGACACCCTAACTTGGGGAAAATAGTTACTATTGCTCATATAATTGATTTACCTCATTTCATGGACACAAGTGTGCAAGCAATAGAGACATCTTTACCCCACCCTACATTCATAGAGGGAGCTGAAGAACAAGTAGTAACATAAGGAGGTGAAGATGGCCAAGATGGAGAAGGAAACTCAAGTGAAGATAAAGGAGTTTTCATGACCATAACATAGTACCTAGGAAGATCTGATGATAGTCAAACTGATTCTCATGAGTATGAGTTTAGTCAAGGTACAAAGAATGACCCATAAGGAAGACATCCTAACTAGGGGAAACCAGTCTCCCCTACTCATGTACTAGATATGCCTCATTCTATAGAAACAAGTTCTAATGAGTACGGATGAGATTCCCTCTCAGATGCCACAATAGATATTGAGATTGATGTCATTCACAAATATGCACCTCAATTTGAACAAGGGGAAAGTTCCATTGCTACCCAGATAACAGTCCTTCCCCAAAAGATAAATTAGAACTTTTGTGATAATGACAAAAATAACAATAATAGAAATAGATCCACATCAATAATTGAGATTATTCATGTAAGAATGTTTTTGGAACAGATGAATACTCAGGAGGAGAATCAAAATGCTAGTGTTAGATTAAATGGGTTGGATTCATGAAATACTTAAAACAACTCTGATAGTGATGTTAGGACACTCTATGGTCCAGGCAGTCCTTTGGAGAGTGTCATAATAGATATTCTCTAACCAGTCAAAAACCTTGATTATGATAACATAGTGCTATATTTAGAACCTATTGGGTCTCTATCCCTATTACACCCCAAACTTATTGAGTGGAATCCAAATGAGAATATAAATCTGATTTCTTTCCCAAATGACTATACCTTGGCATGTTATCTAAATTATATTGATCCTTTTACCTCTTCCACCAGTGCAATGAGCATGAACATGATAGAGGGGGATATCAAGTTTCTCAGTCTTAAAAAGAAAAAGAATTCTAGCAGTGAAAACCACTTTGTGGCAATGTTAGAACCTAAAATAGTAAAAACAAATGACGTATCCAATAGTGAAAACCTCTCAGAGGCACCAGAGGATGGGAAGCTTGATATCTTTCCTAATCACTTTCAGGAGCGGTCCCTAGTATTTATAGAACCTAGACAACTGGTCAATCTGGGAATAATAGAATCGCCCCAATTGATATATATCTAGAACAATCATTTCTAAAGAAGAGAAATAATAGTTCATTCAATTTTTCATGAGAAAAATTATAAACTTTGCTTGGTCCTACTCATACATTTCAGGACTTGATACTAACTTAATAATGCATCACTTGTCTATTTCTCTTGACGTTAAACCAGTTAAACAAAAGCTCAAGAAAATGCATCCCCATGTGGCACTATTGGTCAAAGCTAAGTTAGAAAATTTACTGAAAGCATAATTCATCAGAGCTATAGCATACACTGACTAAATCTCAAACATTGTGCATGTTTCTAAGACTGAAAAATCAATCAAGGTCTGCACAAACTTCTAAGATTTAAAAAAATCTTGTCCCAAAGATGATTTCCCACTTCCCAACATCAACATGATTGTGGACCTTGCAGTAAGATACGAGATGTATACTTTCATGGATGGCTTCTTAGGAAATAATCAGATAAAAATAGCACCTTAGGATTAGGAAAAGATAACTTTCATGTGTTTTTGGGGCATGTTCTATTGGAATGTCATGCCTTTTGGTCTCAAAAATACAGGAACAATGTACCAAAGAGCTATGAAGACCATATTCCATGACATGATGCATAATAATATGGAATATTATGTCAACAAAACTTTGTCAAAATTAGAAAAAAGTACTACACATATGGTTGACTTAGAGAAAATCTTTGATAGGATAGAACAGTTCAACTTAAGGTTAAACCCAAAGAAGTGTGCCTTTGGTATAACATTGGCAAAGCTCCTTGGGTATGTTTTTTCGACAGAAGGAAATGAGGTCAATCTAGAAAAAGTGATAGAAATTATGGAAATGCAACCACCAAGAAATATCAGCCAAATTAGAACATTGCAAGGGAAGCTATAGTCAATCAGAAGATTCATCTCACAACTCACGGATAAAGATCAACCCTTTATAAATACATTACATAAGGGTGTAACATTCAAATGGGATGAAAGGTGTGAAAAGCACTTTCAACAGATCAAGGAGTACCTAGAAAATCCACCTGTGTTAATGACACCCATACCAGGGAAACCTCTCTTTCTATATGTATCACCTATGGAAACGTCGCGTAGAGCTTTACTAGCACAACATGATAAAATAGAAAAGGAAAGAGAAATATACTACATAAGAAGAACAATGGTTTTCTATGAACGCAATTACACAATCATTGAAAAATATTGTCTAGTAGTGGTATTTTCTTCACAAAAGCTCTGATATTACTTGCTCGCACACTCGATTACGATGATTGCAAAAATTGATCCTTTGAAGTACTTATTGAACTAGGAAAACTTGACTAGAAGACTAGAAAACTAGGTGATGATACTCAGTGAATTTGACATTGAATACATAGAAATAAAATTTATGAAAGGAAAACTCATTTCTGATCTCTTGGAGGATGCTCCTCTTCAAGATTGTAAACTGATAATCATAGAGTTTCTTGATGAAGCTATTCTACGTCTGACAAAGCACTCATGGAAAATGTTTTTTGATGGCTCATTCACATAGCAAGGGTCTGGAGTTGGTGTACTCTTTATAATGGAACAAGAATTAAAACTCCCTAAATCTTACAAGATGATATTTCCTTGCACAAAAAATATAGCTAAGTATGAATCCTTGGAAAATAGACTAAAGTTAGCTATCGAATAGAATATCACAAAATTGCACATTTATGGAGAATCTCAGTTAGTGATCAACCAAGTAAATGATCAATATTAGACTAAAAATTAAAAGCTCACACCATATAAGAGGATGGTTGATGATCGAAAGAATTACTTTGTTTTTATCACCTTTCAGCAAATCCCAAGAGAATAAAACAAAGCAGCTGGTGTCATGGCTACTTTGACCTCAATGCTAAAACTAGATGAGCAGCAGTTTTGCTATGAATTCCTTGTGAAAGAACTCCCTTTTCCACCCTATGATTCCCTAGAGTCCCAAATAGTGTGCTCAATTTTTGGCACTGAATCCTCTACATACATCCAAATATACTCCTACCTTTGTGATCAAATAATTCCTAATGGCTTATCTAGAAATGAGAAGACAAACCTTATAAGAAATGCATTGCATTACTTGATCATAGTTAATGACCTATATAGATGAGGTCTAGATGGTACTCTCCTTAGGTGTCTAGAGCATGAAGATTCTAAACATGCTATAAAGGAAGCCCATGAAGTATTTGTGGATCTCATTCGAATGGTCTCTCATTGGCCAAGAAACTCCAAAGGGTAAGAACTACTGGCCTTCCATGGAGAAAGATGTTGTTCAGTTTTCCAAGTCCTGTGAAAAATTCTAATTGAATGGTAACTTATTCCATGCTCCTTCTCGAGAGTTTTTACCTTTTATCAAACACTATCCATTCCAACAATGGGCCTTTGACTTGGTAGTTCAAATATATCCTTCCTCATCTAGTGAACATAAATTAATCATTACATCCACTGAGTACTTCACAAAGTGGGTTGAAGCACTCCCTCTTATCAAAGCAACCGGTAAGCAAGTATTAATGTTTATTCTAAACTATATCATCTGTAGGTATGGGATACCTTCCACTCTTATAATAGAAAAAGGGGTATAATACAAGAACAAAGATATTAATGAATTGTGTGAAAAATTAAATATTATCTAGCATTGTTCCTCTATCTATTATCCTCAAGGGAATGGACAAGATGAGGCATCCAACTAAAACATATTGAAAATCATGCATAGGACAGTGAGTAAGTCAGGAAAAGATTGACATCTCTAGTTGAATCTAGCTTTGTGGACCTATCAGACCAATATCTAAATGCCTATAGGGGCAATGTCATTTTCCTTGGTATATGGCGCAAAAAAAGTACTAGCTATTTGTTAGAGTAATTTAGCAATTGCTCTTTAGTGCTTAAGTTCTCTTAGGCAGTTTCTTTAGTCTTAGGAAAGTTTCTATTTCCTAGCAGTTGCCCTTTTAGGGTTTCGACATCCTTTATAAGGATTG
>MU226658.1:580416-609731 GCA_018584345.1 Thuja plicata | reverse complement strand
TCCCCCCCCCCCCCCCCCGCCATGTTGTGCACTTTATAGGCACCATTCATAATATCGTAGATTTAGTGAAATATATTCATAGTGACCTTGATATGCACCAAGCCTGGAGAGATGAGAGGAGGCAATATTATGTTGATGGCCTTACATATAAACAAATAAATGATATGAAAATTACCAAGGATACAATATATCCATTTTTCAGGGACCCAAAAATAGGAGATCAATTAAAAGATAAAAACATATATCAATAAGGTGGTGTGTCCATCAAGGAATGGTGGAAAATTTTTAGAGTTGTTGGTGGATGTGTTTTGATCACACCCCCCCATGAAAACCAAGAAGTGCCTTTATATTTAAAAAAACATTTATATTGTGAGTTCATGTTGGGTATGAAACTCAGCTATTTTGACATTAAATATTTCCAGGGGTTGGAAAGGGCATGCCTTAGAATAGGCCAGGGGCAAGGCTTGACCCTGCAAGACCTGTGTCAGCTACACCTCTTTTGGATCCTCCCTCACCTGTTGTACCTGCACCATTTTATGAGCATACCATGGTCTTAGCCTTAGGATCATTGAGTCAGTTGACCACTAATCTCAGAGGTCAGACCTCAGAGATGGTGACACCTGCAGTAGAGCCTCATTCATGCATTAGTTGTCATGATATGTGTTATGGTCCCACACAAGATGATGGTGCTACATAAGGAGCATCCAATGATCTTGGATCATATGTGGATTTCCTTTTTTTTTAACATCATCCACTCGATCAACAGGGTCCACAGGTACATAAATGTGACTTATATTTCTATATTTAATTTTAAAACACATGCACAATTTTGAATTTTTTTTAGTTCATGCGGAAAATAAAAATTAATTAAAATGGAAATTGTGTGTACATGTGCTTGTTTACAGACTATAGGTATAGAGGCATCAAGCTCTTATTTGGATAGGATAAAATTTTCTTCGATGCCTTTTGTAGCTGGCACATCTCATGAGGTATAATTATAGTTCAATTAAACTAAATTTTAAATTTTTATATTATTTTTAAATTAACTTGTTATATCTAAAATTATTTTATCATTGTTAAATAGGGGGACATCCACCACACACCATGTCCACTAAGCCACCACTGTCAGGTATACTCGATGCAAACCCACCTGAGGTAATTTATTATCATGAAATTTAAATGATTTTTATATTAAAAAATTATCAACATGTTTACATATTAATTATACACGTGTAGGTTGATACGACAATCAGGATTGGTGTTAGTGCACATCCGACTGATCTAGGTGCATCATGAGCAGACATATCTCTTCAGTTTTATTTCTACATCTTAAAAGATAGGTTTAGATTAATTATTTGGCCCCTGACAACATATATGAGCATGTTCTTTTATAATAATTGTTTGACTTTGTACAAGACATTGTTAGTGATAATGTTGTTAATGATCATTCCACACGGATTGATTCGCAAGAGGGACTGCAACCTGACATGGATGTTGATATTGACATGGTAATTTATTTATTCATATTGATTCATAGTGGGTCCTAATGTAGATTTTATTAAAGTAAATTCCATAACATTTTTAATATTTTTGGTGTTAATCATTTCTGCAGACAGAGTCTCAAGAGGGACAACAGCATGAGATAGTTGGTGATGTTCACCTGGAGAGTGTACCAGTACTGTAGAATGACACAGTAATTTATTCATGTTTAATTTATATATAGATTTTCTTAAAAATTCCTAATGGGTCATAATAGATTTTATTAAAGTAAATTCCATCACATTTTTAATAGTTTTGGTGTTAATCCTTTCTGCGGACAGAGTCCCAAGAGGGACAATAGCATGAGACAATTGGTGATGTTCACCAGGATAGTGTACCACTACTATAGATTGACATGGCAATTTATTCATGTTTAATTTATATTTTGAATAGTGCTAAATATGAAACCATGTACATTAGAGTATGATTTTGAAACTATGATGTTTTTTTACAGTCATTCAAATTGTCCTACTTCACGCGGATTAAAGAGGACTAGATCATATTAGGGACAAATGATTTTATAGGCATATATCACATGTACTCTCATATGAAGATATGGATTGTTTATTTTACTAAGACATTTACATGCTTTATTTATATGTTTTATCGGATAGACTAGATATATATATTTATATGTGCTTTATTATCTAGGCATTTATCATGTGTACTCGAGCATATGAACATATGGATTATTTATTTTACTGAGACATTTACATGCTTTATTTACATGTTTTACCGGATGAACTAGATATACATATTGACATATGCTTTATTATCTAGGCATTTATCATGTGTATTCGAGCATATGAACATATTTATTATTTATTTTATTGAGACATTTACATGTTTTATTCACATATTTTACCATATGGAATAGATATACATATTTACATGTGCTTTATTATGTATAATATATATACATGGATTGATAATATTTATTTGAAATATTTTACATATTTAGTATAACTTTTAGATATTTTGTACATGTATGACTACAAGTACAATGAAATGTAATATTGAACAAGCTACAAAAAAATTAGCTATTTTCCTAATAGTGAACAAGGTACAAAAATAATTGGATATCCAAATAGCGACCATATATGTAAAGGATACTTGTGTTTAATAAGATAACGAAATAAGAAACCATTTTTAAATATAAAGTATTTGAAATAGTTCATTGAAAAAGAAACAAAATTAGATAATTGTTCAATATTTTGATAACTTAATAACATAAAAAAAGTTTAGTAGGACCTAACACAATTAAATTGGTTACAATTTGAGAAGCTAGCAACCTGCAATAATGAATAAGCCTAACCATAGAGCTAGGAACCTGCAATAATGAATAAATCTTTAATAAGTAACTAAAATCTTGTACAAATAGGAAAAATGTAACCAAAAACATGTAAAATTAATGCAATTGAGTATAAATGTGACAGGATCATGCTTACCAAATTAAAAAATTATAATCATTAATTTCTTGAACAAAATGGTGGCGTTACACACCTAAACCAAAAATCAAGAGACCTGCACAACATTTTAAAATGAGGCACATTAAAATTCTAGGTGAACTTTTAAGGGGCTTCCTTGAGTAAATTTCTTGAGGGGATGTAGTATGTCTTAAGGGGATTGCTTAAGGGGACCTAAAACAAGGATGTCTTAAGGGGATGTAGGATGTCTTAAGGGGATGTAGGATGTCTTAAAGGGATGTAGGATGGCTTAAGGGGATCTCTTAAGGGGATGTAGGATGTCTTAAGGGGATTCCTTAATGGGACCTAAAATGAGGATGTCTTAAGGGGACATAAAACAAGGATGTCTTAAAGGGGTATAAATTTTTGATTTCGTAAGGGGGTGTAGGATTAGGATATGTTTGGGTGATTTAAAAGAAAAATAATTTATATATTAAAAGTTATCAAAAATTTTAAAAAGTACACATATATACTTGTATTTACTTATATCATTGTACCATATGCATCCTCTTTTTTTTGCAATGCATCAATAATAAGATTATGTTATGTTTAGGTGATGTAAAAATAAAATAAATTATATATACGAAGTTATCCAAAGTTATAGAAGTTCACATTTATACTAACCTATATTTAATTATTCCATTGTACCATCATCATATTCTATTTTTTGTAGTGTATCTATAATTGTCTCATGTTCTTCCATAGAAATTGACCACAACTCTTTATTAGAAGGTCTCCCACGATATCTGGATAGCTTTATATTTGTTTCCACAACCAAATTCAAGTAGTGAATAATCTTCTTATGTGTTTCATAGTCTTCAAATGTAGGCAAACCATTCTTCCTTAGGTATTTCCGTAACCATGTGCCAATAACCACAACCGAACCTGTAGGATAATGATAGCCATCTTCATCTGCTCTAGGTTTTAAAACTTATGTTTGGTCTCAACACATCTAGCCAACCAATACTATGTTTCCTCTTCATTGTTCTCAGGTGCAACAAAAACATAAACATGTCTTACAAATTAAAATAAAATGGCTAATTGACATGTGAAATAAACTTATAGAAAAAAAAAATTACCATAATAAAGGTAGGCTAATAATTATATTCAAATATAAAATGACATAAAAAATATAATTACCTTCTTGTACAATATATGAAACTTGATCATAATCCTCCGATGCAAATAGTTGATCATTGTCTTCAAATGTTGTTTCATTTTGCTTGTATTTTTGAGCAGGTGCCATGGATATTTGTTTCCATTCTTTGACCCATTCTTTATTCTCACATGCATCCCAATCACCTGAAATACAAAATTGGCAAAAAGATGCAAGCTCTCTTGACCACAATGTCCACGTGCTTGCATCAAAACTCTTAAACGAATGCCATGATGTTGATCCAATAATTGTATCAAAATCAACTCTAGGTGGAATGTCATTTTCTTCGATTAATGAAAAATATGTTTAATTCTAGAGTTTTCATTTGATACTACTAATAATTTTGAATTGCACCAATCCAAAATAGCATGTGCATCTTTAAAGTTGGTTGCATCCTCAAATTCTAATTGTTCTCTAGCCAAAATTCTTTATACATATGCACCATCTCCTTCATGTTCTCCTTTACCATGTCCAGCTTCAAAAAAAATCCACATATGTGGTATATTGGTTTCCTTGTGATCCCTACTAAGCCAATAAAACATTCGAGAATTCTTGAATTGTCCTGTACAATTATCTGACCATATTAAATGTTATCTGATCTGGATTTACCGCTCTCTTAAATTAATAAAAAAAAATTCAAAGCAATACTAAACAAACTCTGACGAGTGCATTCAATTATCACTCAAATAGAAATGATACTCCCTGAAAATTTTCTATCATCCTCTATACTATCATGTGCATGTCTATAAACAATATGAAAAAACATAGCGACTTTCGTTGAATTGTAGTATTGATCCTGATTTTCTTCTTGTGGAGCAAGAGTATAGTTTTCTGCAAAATCAACTACTGATAGTATAGTGCCAACTGGAAATTTATTTCTACATGTGCAAAATTGACCATCAAGCCATCTAGCATATTGAGAGTGTTTCACATATTTGGAACGATCTTAGACTTGAATTCTAAAATGAATGCATGTACACTAAGTTGTTATGTGATTAATTCACATTTCTTTCTAATTTTCCCATCTTTTAAAGGATATTCAACATTCTTAAATATTTTAACATCCAGTAATTGTTGGCCAAAATCATTTTCACTAATTTCATGCATACATTGTTCTAATAATGAAAAATTTCCACAAGTAGTGCATAGTCCTGAAATACAAGAACTTAAAAAAAATTGCCCATTTGATCTTTCACAGAACAAACCTGCTACAAACTCCTTGATTGTTTCAGGTGGTACATTAATACCATAATCCTGCATAGTGATGTTAGCATGTAAAGTACAATGTATATATCAAAAAACATCATAGAAGTAACGAAATTGAACATGTGTTTTACAACAAAAATATATTTGTTGCTTATTCATTTTAACATGCCAAGGTTTACATTTTTCAAATGATCTTTGACTAAGGGTAATATGTCCAGGTAACACAACCTCGTCAAAAAAAAATCTATAAAATTCAGTTTGGGTGGTGTCCAATAGGTGTTTTGGATGAGGATCACAAATTTTACAACCCACTCTTAATTTCAAAACATCTCTAGCATTAGATGATACCCTTGTATTATCATGCCAATACTTTTCAACCAAAGATTTTATTTCAGGATTCAATTGTTGAAATAATGGAATTGTATGTACTGAGAGGGGAGTGGTGAATCAGTACCCTTAAATTTTTTTATTAATTAACCCTTAATGATCTTTCCTTGCATTACTGACCATAGATGCTTTTCTATCTTATGCATGTAATATCAAAATATAAACTTAATTGCATGTAAACATTCATGAAATGTAAGTACACATGACACAAGAATTTGCAATGCAGAAAACCCTTGTTAGAAGGTAAAAACTGCGGTGGGGATGAAACCCACAAAGCTTCACTATCTGTAGAATGGAAGGTGTCGATTAAGGCTACAAGTGTGATCACTTCTGATGATATTACCCTGTTAGGAGTAACATTTGAGAGTTGTTAAGGTCTACTCTGTTAAGGGATTTAGCAACACTGTTAAGTGTGCACTCGGTTAAGAGATTTACATAAAGACTGTTAAGTCCACCTTCTTAAACAATTTCTTCTATTTTCTATAATTGTTAGTAGTCAAAAATACTTGTTGACCTGATAGTATGAAATCTTGAATTTCTGAATACAGATCCTTTAAGTTCACAATGTATATGTATCACCTATAGTGATTGATTAATACCTATGTTCTACTTGGTAGCCTTGAATCTTGTTCTTCATAACTGAATTCTATCTTTTATGTCCTTCTGCATGAAACTCTCTATCTGATCCATAGATGTCTAATGTGGCTATAATAATCATTGTTTGATTGATTTCTACATCTATTTATACAATGTATTTGACCTATTTAGGTTTCACGCTTTACAATAAAAACTCTATGATCAAGGTTTACAACTTGACCTTGATCTCCTAGTTTGCATGTTTACAATCAGTTAGACTGATTAAAACAATTACATATGCTTTACTTGTCCCTCAAGAAATGGTTTTAAAGATAAGAATAAAGCTAAATATAAAACTCAAGTGTTTTATCTGACATGTAACTCAGATCCACATTTCTCATAAATAAAACTCTCTCGGTAGACTAGTGGTCGAGTTTCTCTATAGTTTGTGCTCAGTGATGTATTTGAATTGTCTGTTAGCTTACTCTCTAAAGTGTGTTGTCGGTTTACACTGTATATTTTCTGTCGGTGAAGAATGGTTTCGGTGTTCACTTCCACTTAAACCTTTTCGGTGACCTCTATGAACTGTTGTGTCGGGTTGCACTATAAACCTATCTTTCAGTGATCATGTTACCAACGGTTCAAAAAATATTTCCTTTGTATACTAATGACAAATATGATCCTTTAGGATTATCAATCTCCCCATTTGGCATTAGTATCAAAAACTGATATGTGCAAAACTAAAATGTTCAGTATATACACCAAAATGTTTACCTTGTCAATATGACTCCCCCTATGTGCATGCCTCAGTGTAGTGTATGTACATGTTTCTTCCTTTGATATATTTTCCTTTATACATATATTTCCCCTTTCTATCATTTCTCCCTTTCACCTTATCATTTCCCTCTATATCATATCATTTCCCCCTTTTTTGAAAATAATAACAAAGGTGTAAACTTACAACTTGTCAAAAATGTGGGAATGGGATTTATTTTTTTCTTCCATCATGTTTTCCCATTTCTCCTTGAGGTGTTCTAGGGTCATATGCTCCAATTTTATCCTGGCATGCATGTCATAGATACTATCGGTGAAAAACATCTTCGTGGTGGCAATTAGTGTTTTTTCTGAAGTCATGTGTTGTTGCAGTAATGTGAGATTTGGTAGTAGTAGAGCTTGGAGCTCGGTTACCTCATCTCAGATTTTGGATTCTCAACCATTTAGACTCTACAAGCTTCTCATAATGCAACTTGAATGCATTGTCATCAGTTGTGAGACCTTGTGCACTAGCATTAAGATCTGCATCTATATTAGCAATCTTTTTGTAATGCCCCACCAGGGAACCTAGGAGAACTAACCTAAACTTGAAACTAAGTTAACAGGATAAAAAAAATTAATGTTTATAAACAACAATGATAACAATGTGGAAGAAACACAATGAAGCACATGAAATACATAAGTACAACTCATACATAGATAACAATTCTCGAGGGTTCCTTGATGTAGAATTACTTAAGCAAAATAATCTACGAGAAAAACTATAAAGAACTAACTTAAAGGATACATCAACTAAATCCATTAATATACATCTCATATAATAAGATCACATATGCATCTGATACCCAAGGTATACAACCTAATCAACATCCACTGCACAAGTCGCAGGGTATGTAATAATACATATCAATACAATACAACACATCCTCCAAAGGATGTCAACCAATATCCACATATAGTACAAGTATACAACTCATGACACTGAACAAGTCTCCAAAATACTAGGAAGATAGAATAGCAACAAGGATCATCCAAGCATGAAGAAGAACCATCGGATCTCAATGGTAATAGGAATCACTACCACCCAACTGCGTGGAACCAAAGGTCCACTCCCACTATGCTGAGTAGATAGTAATAGGCCCACTCACATGAGTATACAACAAGAAGGTGACATCAAGGTATACATGACATCATACAGAAATGTATAGGAAGATCCTAGTAGTTCTCTAAACCACAATAAGGAAATTTATACAATACCAGAGGTAACAACACACGTAGGATAACCTAAGCTGTATATAGGGAAGTCTCATCACATAATTCTACCTGTGAGTTACCCTAGTAGTCCCTCTTGGACCCCAGCCCCCAAGTGACTCTATGTGGCTCAGTAACCCTTTCATGAAGACAAAGATCCTAACTCTCCCATCTTAGCATGTAATAAACTCAAGGAATGGGTAGAGATTCAATTATCTTATTAGTTCATTTTAAAACCCCTTAATGTTTCATATTTTCACTTATTAAGTAACTTGTCAATGAGATACCCTAGTAACCACTTAGGGCCCTAGACTCATTGCAATACACTTCCCCTCTATACACTTAGTTAACCTACCTAGGCTCTTAACCAAAAAACATGAAGCTAATACATAACTCTCAAATCGCATCCTGCCCATACAGGAGCACATTGGTTCTCAAATAACTATAACAATTAACAATACCCTCATAAGATCATGAAGTATAACATAAATGAATCAGGTTGGGTATAAGAAATTAGGACCATGATAACATCATAGAAACATGCACTAAAATCATATAAGATTCCATGAAGAAAATGAAACCCCAAAACCTCTGGTTTTACATCCTGAAGGTAATCTAGTCCCAACAGATACCCAAAAACATGATAACATCTCATAACATAAAAGGATACGCAATTCATTACAATAATCACCCAAAACACCATAAGGAATGATACACACATCTTCAGAAAGAACTAGTCAAAACATAGTGACATATACATCTTCAGAAGGCTCTAATACAAAATTCAGTTATAACATAATGATAACGTAATGATAACATAATGATAAACAAATTTATAATATCCTATTATGCAAATTCATTTATCTTATAAAATTACTAATAAAATATAATTCAATTCCCAAGAAAATGCACATTAAAAGTTCCTATAGATCAATTTATAAAATCTATATATATAAATTAATCTATTGAATAATTACTAAATTCAACTATAATTACATCAAGTATAAAAATACAATGTAATATTTAAAAGCAAATCAATATTAATCTGCCAATATTTTAGTATCATTTAATGATCTAATAAATTAAATACAATAATAACAACATAACTATAAATGTTAATAATATTTCAAAAAATATTATTAAATATATAACTATAACCATATAAATATTAACTCCAACATTAATTAATTACATTTAAATTAAATAAACTAGCAAACTAAATTAAATAAACTCACAAACTAAATATCATTTAAATAAATTAAAATTAAAATTTTTTATTTAAAACTAAATTAAAAATATGTTAAACTAAAACAAAACTAAAAAAAACTAAATTAAATTTAAATTAAAAAAAAAAATCATATTAAATGGGGGGTGGTCCCCACCCCACATTTCCCCCCACTGACTCCCTTTTAAGTGGGAGTCGTGGCCACGTGGGCTCTGCGGCCCCCCGTGGTCCCCTCTGTGGGGTCCCGCAGGCCAACGAACCTCCTCTGCGGCATGTAGTACAACTGCAAGGCCCATAGGGAGGTACCGTGGGGTGTGGTGGCTCCCGCCACCTCCATAACATTTTATTTTTTTAAAAAAATAAATTTTATTTCAAAAGCAACTTTCATTTTATTATTTTTTTTAACAATTTTTGAAAGCGGAAATTAATTAAGGGATTTCCATCTCTTTTGTTTTTTTCCCAATTTTGTCCTTTCCTAGGTTATTGTTTTAACCCACTGTGTAAATTTTGTTTACCCTCTGTGTTTTTCCAGAGACTAATTTTTTTTTACCCAGAATGCATTTTTCAACTAATTTTTGAATTTCTTTCCATAGGTTGATTTATTTTTCCTCCTGTAATAGTTTCAACTATAGTACAAATTGATTTGTCATTTCTAGGAGTTTTATAATGATTTTTTTCTACAAAATTTGAACAGCATAACCCTACTATGCCAAGACATAGTAAATACTGGAAAAATTAAATCTAGGTGTTTTCTAAATACCTGAAATCACAGAAATATAACTAAACACCTATTAACCATAATGAATCAATATGCATCTATTCAAACACAGAAAACCACATGATTGCAAAATTGAAACCAACAAATGGATTACAAACCCTACCTTAGATCCAATGCAAGAAACAGAGAATTATGCCTTTGAAGATTGTAGAACCTTGAATCCTCCAAGCACAAGCAATCCAAGAATGCACACAAAGCTTCAATACAACATGCAACCAAAAAAAAGACCCCAAATTCTCTAATATGCCAAGAACACACAAAAGCTCTCCAAAATCCTCCAAAACTTTTTTTTTTAATGAGTGACCAAACCCCTCCTAAAGAGATTCAGTTTCCACCTTTCATGCAAACCCTAATGACAACACACCAGTCAATCCCTAAAAATACTCAACTCAAAATTGAAAAAAAATCTCAATTAAATAATTAAAATATATTTTAACTGCCCAACTCAACTTTGACTCCTAAAATGAAGTTGTAATTTTTGAATTCAATTTACTTTTTCAACAAAAATCATGCACATGTAATTAATTAAATAAATTAAATATTTAAAGCACAATAATCCATGCAATTAAATATTTAATTATTTAATACATAAAAGCATATTTACTCTAATTTTCAATTAGATATTCAATTAAATCCAAATATTCAATATTTGTACTTTAATTAATTTTATCAATTAAACATAGATATTCAATTAATTAAATACCCTCTATTTAATAATTAATTCTAAAATACTCAATTCAATAAATCACATAATAATTCACACAATATCAATACACTCACTGGAATCAACAAAATTAAACTCAAACACACTCAAGGATGGGATCCACGAATTCACATCAACTAGACGAATCTGGGTAGGGTAGACAAACTGATACTCGTCCAATACTTAGAACAATAGGCTTAGGGCAAGGTTTTGGACCATAATACTATCTCCCCTCTCTTACCATTGAGATGTTGCAATAGGGCACACTCACTCTTGCCAATTCAGGAAAGACATAGCCTGGTACCTGCAAACCTGTCATCACAAAGATGAACATACATGCATATATAATATAGAAAACAGTGGTTGAGACTAGTTTATCATGTGGATCTCGCTGAAGAAAGTAACTATGACTCTGTCCCATACCATACCAAGCACATCAAACAATAATTCAATATATACAAATGATCCATGAGCGTACAAAAATAGGGTTAGTATTGTTAGAAAACCATAAACCAAATGAAATCCTAACATGTACATAAGCATCATGAAATAACCATAAATCACATTTACACAGAAGATATAACATACTAAGCAATGGATCAATAAAATAATGAAATTCAATACATGAATATCCTCGAGATCAACTGAAAAAATCACACCTACATAAAAAGGCCTAAAAGAGTTCGACAACTTAAAACTGAAAAGAAAACTATGAGGAGGGTATTACACTTTTCATTATTCTCTTTAGTGAATTTCTCTATGGTGCATAGGTTTTGAACTAAGGTTATAACTTCTAAAATAATAGGTTCCAATGTATTGACCAGTTGAGATAGCTTTACCTTGTTCTCTACCACTTCTTGGCTGATTTTCTCTATTAGTTTTTATTGGTACTTCTTTTCTGCACTTTCTTCTATTACCTTGTCAGCTTCTACATTCTGTGATGTAATGACCTTGGTGAGAACTGCTAATTGATCAAGTATTGGTGCACTTTGATCAATTTGAGTGTTGGGTACTATCTTCAATAGTATATCCTTTGTAGTTTCTAGTATATGTGTGTCCTTGTGCTCCTTTTTGAGCTTATCTTCTATGGCTTTCCTTTTACACAATTCTCCATAGCTTGTTAGTGACTCATAATCCAGTGTTCTCGGATCATAGTCGGGTATTTCTATAATTTCATCCAAGGTGAGTGGATTTTTATTCTTCTTCTTCTTCTTCTTTGAAATTGTGTTGGAAGTAGGGGAATGTAGAACTATGGCTAGTTCCTTCTCTTTTTCTTGTTTTGGTGATTATATGGGAGGTGTGGTGCATGTTGTTTTCTGCTCGGTATTGACTTGTTGGTTGGTAGTGGATGTATCCACATCAACCTTGTCTATATTTGCAGTTGTTTATGCCTCTTCGGTTTCCTTGGCATCACTTTGTTTCTCCTCTCCACTTGCATCTTTCTTCTCATCTTGTGTATCCTATTGCTTCCCTTGTTCATAATTTATGTCCATCGGTGTGTTTGCATCAGGCTCAGGTGTCTTCTCCTTTGCCTCTGTAATGATATTGATATCTTGTATCAATAATGGTATGTCACCTAGTATATTTACCTATGCTACATTTGTAATATCCTTTTCCTTTTCCTTTTCCTTCTCGGTGGCATCAGTTACATCTCCATCTTTCTTTGGTTCATCATCAAAATCAATAAGTGTTATATCTTTGATGATGACCTCTGTTGAATCTCCTATGTAGACCTTATGGAAAGACATATTGTCAATTAGTTTCAAAATATTTAGTCATCTAGTATCGACCGAGCCAGCAAGCATTATGAAAAGTCTTGAGTGATCAGCGTTTCCTGAGTGATAACCATTTCCTGAGTGGCCAGCATCGCCTGAGTGATTAGTATGACTTGAGTGATTTGCAGTATTAGCCAAGTGACAGTTTATTGCCCGAGTATACTTATGGACCCGAGTGATAGTTTATCACCCGAGTAGACTTCTGGACCCGAGTGACAGTTTGAAGCCGACCTTGCATATATTTTAGATATCATTTTTTTTATTGCAAGCTGACTTGCAGAGTTATTTTTTTGGATAAGATATATATGTAAGATAGTTTGTTTTATCCAAAATATGTATGCATGGTGTGTATGTATGAAATGTATGTACATGTATAAGTGTAAAGACATGCAAATGGTAGTTTGATTAAAGAGAAGAAGTATTCAGGACATCAGAGTCTCATCTATCACATTCAAGTGATCAATTATATTTAGAAGGATCTTATTCAGCAATTATAGTTACACAGAGCATATCATCAACTTGTTCACTCTCACAAGTGGATCAGCAAAATACTTTAACAAGGTGGACCTAACAATCCTTTCTCTAAATCTCTTAATAGAGTTGCATTACCTATTGTATTGTACAAAATCCTTTAACAAGGTCGACCTAACAGTCCTTTCTATGCTCCTAACAGGGTAGACCATCAGAAGTGGTCATTGTAAGCTCTAATAGGCTAAATTTATACTATAGTACTAAATCTTGTGGGTATCATCCCCACCCCATTTTTACTTTCTTTTAGAAGGTTTCTGGGTAACCAAATATTATGTTATGTGTTGTGTATGATTATTTACTTTCAATTTCTATGCATGCAAACAAAGAAGTTAATCTAATTATGGATTAAAAGGATTAATTTTTATTGGTTCTAGATTCACCCCCCCCGCTCTCAGTCACTGGGCACATCATATATTTCCAACATCCTAATGATTGAAGTATCTGAGGTGCATCATCCATGGCCTTGCTTGCTTGTGTTGTCAACTCAACTAGATTAATGTCCTCAGTATCATTTATGTAGATGTGCTCTTGTCTTGGTGTGGCCTCTTTCTCTTCATAATGAGGGGTCTCAGTAAGGGCTAATACCTACTTGGGGCTTGAATCCTCCTTAGGTGTATTGAATATTGCATTCCAAGTTTCATCGCTTTCTTTGTCAAGCTCTATTAATCTTCCCTCTAGCACCTTGTAAGCTCTCAGCCTAGCTGAAAATTTATTTGAATTCATCTTCATCATTTCATCAATTTATTCAACTTTTGATTTGGGTGGCATAATTATGACTAGGGTTCTTTCCCTTATCTATTTCTCTGTATGGAGTGCATAAGTCCACCTTGCAGATATTCTATCATTTAGTTCTTGTGGCATCATCTTGTTAAATTGTACATGTACATATTTGAATGTAATAATTGCCTTGATGATGGCTTCTTCTATCTTCTTCTGATCCTTGAGAGAAAATTTTAGCCATTGCCTTATCTTAGAATTTGATATGCTACCTGTCTTGATGATTGATGCAGAAATCTCATCAATTTTCCTAGGAACCTTGATCTTTTCAAGTTGGAGTTCTTGCTCACTCTCATCCTATGCAGTGTCATCCTTGTCCTCTTTACCTCTGATATATCTTCTTCTTTATCTTGGTGCATGTTTCCCAGTTTGAGGCTTTCCCTTATAAGTCCTCACTATTCCTTTCTTAATTGGTGGTGAGTTTGCATCTTTTGAAGTTTGAATCCTAGTCCTTGATGCATCTATAGTTCTTGGTTTCTTTGCTGGTGGTGCATCAAATTTAGTTGACTCAGAGTCACTCAATTTTTCACCTTCACCGATGGGTGACTGTCCCTTGGTGTCATCTTTTTGTTTTGATTCTTAGTCATTTTTTGACAACTTCTTTTGAAGTGTCTTTACCATTTTATTCTTCTTTGTGTTGATCTTCTTTACTACTAGGCCAATTTTGATTTTAGCCTTAGCTTCTTCATAAGTGCCAAATCTTGGTAATGATTTGTCCACTACTTCATTCAATAATGATTCAATAGCATTTGTGGCTTGATCAATGTTGATTTTATAATCAAGAGGTGGTAACCATGTTGTCCTTGGTACAGCTGGTTTGATTAAGGTGGTGTTGGTATCCACTATGAAACAAATGTCATATTTATACTATTCCACCAGTAGTTTAGATATCCTCATTCTTTTCTACATTCTCTCCTTGAAGGTAGTGAAGTATGCATTGATGACTGATGTAAATTTGTCCCCTAGTGACTTAATATATTCACTAATTTGTTTTGTTACTCATCAGGTTTTTCCCCAATGGACATTACCGACAGATGGGAAGAAATTATAGAAATAGAAAAATGTGCACATGAGGAGTGAACCAAACTTACATGAATTAGATTTTGCAGATCTAATAGTCCTCATTTTCTTCTCAAGTTACTTCAGTGGAAGCTTGGATAAGTCCAGTTGTAATCCCTTCTTCACAATCTTATGGGCAGTGTCAACTGCTCTGCATGCTATGATATTGAGTCTACTGGCTTTGAATACCTTGTATCCCAGTACACATGCACCAAACTTTAGTTATGGATCGGTGATGGAGTTAACCTTTAAACCTCTGTCATCCCATACTGTACCTTTCATCTTTTCAATCTCGGGACGAGAAGGATGTTTTAGGGCTTTGGCCTTGTTGGTTACTGGATAACCGATTACTACATGAATATCATCCTCATCAATTGGTTTTGGTTCATCCAACCATATTTTCATATCATGTACTATGTTGAGTACTATCTGAATCCATTCAGTTTTAAACTCTTTAGGGAACATTAGGGCATTTGTTAACCCTTTTACCTCTATAAGCTTGTGTTCATCCTTAATCTTTTCATCTGTACAAAGCTTCTTGTAAGCTTCTTCAACTTTAAGATCTCCAATTTCTACAACTTTGCAGCGGATATATGCTCGGACATCCTCGACTAGAAAAACCCTAGGAGGTATGCTTGAGAACACTCCAGCATCATTGGGTTGTGAAGAAACCTTGGGGCAAAATTTGTACTTAGGCTCTTTACAGGTTGTATTCTTGATAAGATTAACCTTCTTTTCCTTTGCATTCTTGATCTTGGTGACTCACGATGTAGTTTCCATGTTTCTGTGAAATTAGAGCTTTCTCTATATATAATCTATTTTCTCAGTGAGTCTTAGATACTCACTTGATCATAGTTGTGAATGATGGGAATCTGTCAGAGTATCCGTGAATGTGCTTGTGAATCTCTCTACAATCTGGTCGCTCCTTGATTTATCTACTTCACTCTGTTCTTCACTCTTAAACACTTGGTGAATGAATGAGCTTTCCATCACCCTTTTATAGATGATGCCCTAAGTGGTGCAATAAATTCTTTACCTACTTCTCATTGGTTGAAGACAGAGTCACTTGGTTATCACACAAACTTTTTGGCTTGGTGAGTGTACATTTCTCGGGGTAAGTGTCAACTAAGTTGCACTTTTCACATGTTCACCGATGATTCTTGGTATGTAGCGAAGACTTGATTGTATTTTTACATGATTACTGATGATGCTCAATTTACATTGACAACTTGGCTTTTATAAGTATACCAATTATTCTTGGTATGTATTGACCGACAAGATTGGATTCAAAAAATCATAAGAACTAATACCATATTGCATCTTCATTCATGCTAATTTGGCATATTATCAATGTATATTGGAACTTATATAAAATATAGCTTTGTATAGTGTAGTTCCATACTTACTTGTTTTGATTAGGTGGGGGTGGTGATATCACCAAATCCATTGGATGAGGTATCACCAATTGTGATGCTTGGTCCAGCATTGTCAATGTTTGTAGCTTTCCTCCACATTTGATTTCTCATTCTCTTGATTTATTCAATGGTGTTTCCATTAGCAAAAGTTCTTGACTCTGTCACTCGGTCTTTGTAATCCTTCTTAGAGGACTGGCCTTATAAAATTGTAAGCATTTCATTCTAGAGTTAGTCCAATTCCTTGACCTTTGTATCCATTTCCTCATGAAATTTTTAGCTATGTGTCCATATCTACCACATGTTGTGAAATTTACCCATGTGTTGTAATCCCAAACATATGAGTTATCGACTCTTCTCGATTGATAAGCATTTTCTTATTCTTTTGGCTTCCGTGCTTGATTTTTCTTTCTCCTACATTCAAGAGATGTGTGTCCATGCATTTTTCAAGTAGAACAATATTTTTCCATGTAGGTTTCCTTCTTTGGTTTTTTCACCTTAGATCTACATTCACGTGCTTTGTGTCCATGCTTGTTACAGTTATAACATTTACCTATGAATGTAGAAGTGGATTTAGGAATACCTTTATCTTTTTTCCTGTAAACATTTGATGTGTGGCTTGGTTTTCCATAGGGATTGCATGACTACTTCCTTGGTCTTGGATTTGTGTAGACATCTTTTTTATCAGTTTGATTTTATGATTCTTTATGCTTAGTATACCCTAGACTGGTATCGTTGTTGAGTCTTCTTTGTCCATTCAGAAAATCATCCATTCTTTTGGTACTCTCTTCAGATTTCTTGATCATATCATTGTGTTGTTGTTGAATCCTTACTTCATGCTTCAGTCTCTCATTTTATTCTCTTAGCTCACCAATAGCTTCCAATTTCCCATTGAGTTCTATGCTCACTCGGTTTGCCTCATGACTCACAAGAACTATTTTATTGGTGATCTCATGATGCTGTTCAATAATTATTTGTATTTATGATTCTCTCTCTTGTAGCTTCTCAGTGATATTCCTCCTGTCATCAATAGCTTATGTTCTTTCTTGTTCATCTTGTCTAGTATTATTCATAACATCAATCAACCTTACCATCTGTATCTCTTGACCGATTTGTAGTACCTTTACTTGTTCTTTCAGATGTTGATTGATTTCATTCAGACTTGTAATGCTTCCTTTAGATGTGTCTGATGTATTGCTAGATGTGGATCCTGATGACTCAAATAAATTAGGTATCTATTCTACATGATAGTCTATTTCATTACAGTGAGATCCCATAACTTTTCTTTCATCCAGTAGCTCTCTCATCTTGATTCTTGCTCCTTTCTATTTCTCATAGAATATCTATATCTGCAACTTCTGATTCTCAATATTATTATCAAGATTATACCTTTCCATTGTATGATCTTTTTTCTCAAGTGATTTAAAATTTTCCAAATAATATATCTAGCTCTAATACCAATCGTTGGAATAATGGAATGGTATGTACTAAGAGGGGAGTGGTGAATTAGTACCCTTAAAAAAATTGATTAATTAAACCTTAATGATCTTTCCTTGCATTACCAACCATAGATGCTTTTCTATATTATGCATGTAATATCAAAACATAAACTTAGTTGCATGTAAACATTCATAGAAACATTTATGAAATGTAAGTACACATGAGACAAGAATTGGTAACGTAGGAAACCCATGTTAGAAGGTAAAAACTGCGGTGGGGATGAAACCCACAAAGCTTCACTATCTGTAGAATGGAAAGTTCTGGTTAAGGCTACAAGTGTGATCACTTATGATGATCTTACCCTATTAGGAGTAACATTTGAGAGTTGTTAAGGTCTACCCTGTTAAGAGATTTAGCAGAACTATTAAGTGTGCACTTGGTTAAGATATTTACATAAAGACTGTTAATTCCACCTTCTTAAAGGATTTCTTTTATTTGCTACAATTGTTAGAGAGTAGTCAGAAATACTCATTGACTTGATAGTATGCGATCCTAAATTTTTGAATAAATATCCTTTAAGTTCACAATGTATATGTATCACCTATAGTGATTGATTAATACCTATGTTCTGATCGGTAGCCTTGAATCTTGTTCTTCATAACTTAATTATGTCTTTTGTGTCCTTCTACATGAAACTCTCTATCTGATCCATAAATGTCTTCTACGGATACAATCATCATTGTCTAATTGATTTCTACATCTATTTATAAGATGTATTTGACCTATTTAGGTTTCACGCTTTACAATAAAAAATCTATGATCAAAGGTTTACAACTTGACCTTTATCTCCTTGTTTGCATGCTTACAATCAGTTAGACTAATTAAAACAATTACATATGCTTTACTTTTCCCTCAAGAAATGGATTTAAAGATAATCATAAAGATAAATATAAAACTCAAGTGTTTTATCTGACGTGTAACTTAGATCCACATTTCTCAGAAATAAAACTCTCTCGGTAGACTGGTGCTCGGGTTGCTCTGTAGTTTGTGCTCAGTGATGTTTTTGAATTGTTTTTCGGTTTACTCTCTAAAATTTGTTTTTGTTTTACACTGTATACTATCTGTCAGTAAAGAATGGTTTCTCTATTCACTTGCACTTAAACATTTTCGGTGACCTCTGTGAACTGTTGTGTCGGGTTGCACTATAAACCTATCTTTCGGTGATCGTGTTACTGACGGTTCAAAAACTGTTTCCTTTGTATACTAATGGAAAATATGATCCATTAGGATTATCATCAATTTCATGTCATATTGTGGGATTCTACCACTAAAACTCCAACAATGGTTAATTGGATCATTTTCGATACTTAATCTTCTCTTTGCTGCTCTTACCAATGTTTTAGGATGCATGTTTAAAATTCCACTGATATTTTTTACCATTCTTTTATCAAAAGTGTTTTTATTGACTATTGTTGTGCTACATTTCTATCTTTAGGTCGACTCATTTTTCTAATACATTGAATGGAACTAGAAACAATAGATATAGCATGTTTAACTGGTGCATCTTTTTTATTTTGTTTCTCATAAATGCCTAACTGTTTCATTACATTTCTCATTTTGACATTCTCATCAATTGCATCATTAGTTTACTTTGAAATGCTAATTTTTTTTTATAAAATAATTCTTTGTATATTAAATTAGCATACTTGCTTATCTGCCTCCAAGATAGCTTACCAGGAAGACCATCCAAAACATTACTTTCAATATTCAAAAAATGCTTTTCAGTATCATCATCACGGTTAGAATTCTCAGTTGCACCTTGTTGGAAAAGATTTTTATTTTCATCTAGGAAAGTAATTTAATTTTCATTGTCAACAACATTTAAAGGATTTTCAATTTGAACAATAGAAGGATTTTCAATTTGAGTAACAGGAGGATTTTCAATTTCAACATGTTCAGGGGGATTTTCATTCGCATCAACAAAAGGGTTTTCATTATCAACAAACTATGGTTATTTTCATTTTCATGAACTCTTTCAAGGACTATATTAGGAATTGAATCAATTTCAACACTAGCATATGCTAGTAATAAATATCTATAAATATTATTATCTATAACTATTTTTTCAGTATCATTCAAAGGTGGATTTGAAGATGTACCTAGAATCATGTTTGTTGTCACATTTTCTACATCACTCAGAGGTTCATTCAAATACATACTTGCATTGATGTCTATATTCATATGATCTTTTGGATTCACCTCTTGGACCTCATATTGTGCATCCCTCATACCCCCATGGTATCTGCAATGTTTGGATCTTTAATTTTTGTGGATCCTAAAGCTTCGTCGATATTCACTTGGCGCATCCTCAATCTTATATCCCTAAGATGTTTGGCCTCTCTCTCTCTCTCTCTCTCTCTCTCTCTTGAATTTCTTCAAGGGATATATCCCTCCTTCCTTTCCTCCTTTGACGTTGTTTAGATCCCATGATTGATAATTCAAATTGATCAAATAATGCCTTCAATTTCTCACTTCAACAAAAAAATCCTCCAAGATGCTCCCAAACATTGAATCATTGTCATGGTGAATATAATAATGCATCAACTAGAAAAAAACTTAAAAACTCTGCAGAATCCATCATTTTCTGTCGTATTGTTGGTACATTGCTAATGCAATAAACTGGTTATAATAAAATTTTAAGAAATGGTCAAAAATGAAACGCGGCCCCAATTTGAAACGGGGTGAAGTTTTATTTTTAAAATGTTACCCCGTTTAGAAATGGGGTGATGTTTCATTTTTGAAATGTCACTGTTAGCACTATTAAAAAAATTTCATGGTTTTGAGGTTTTATTTCTGGTTTCTGCAAATTATTTTAGGTCTCTGGCCTAAATCCCTAAGTCATTCATAAAAATCTTGCTAAAACCCTAAAACCCTAGTGTATGTTCTAAAATGAAGTTACCTTTTGTAACTTAACTCTCTTAAGTCATGTCTTTAAGTCATCATTGGCGGGGCCATATATTTTATTTCCAAGTCCTAAGCGGGGTTCCCTTTTAATTTTTCCTAAGTTTTATTTCCCCGAAAAACTTTACCCTTTATATTTGTCATGCAACTCAATTTTGATCTAACGGTTGGCTTAATGACTTAAAGAAAAGATGTAGTCTATCTATAAATTAATCCATTAATCCATGTGACCACATGTCCTAGGTGGGTCTAGACCTATGACAGAGTAAAGAAGATAATGTGCAGACAAGTTAGATTTGATCTAACGGACAACGTGAAGGCTCGATGAAAAGTTGTGCAAGATCTAATGATCAAGGCATTGCGCCTGCTTGACAAGTGGATTTCTTAGTCAACATAGGTCAGATGGCCAATAGGATTTCTTAGGACCAATTAAAATTCCATGTAGATGTTAGTGGGACCAGAATTTCCAAAGTTAAAGCTAGAGTAAAAGTTCAGACAAGTTCTAGAAAATCTAACGGTCGGCTTAAAGGCTTAGTGCTGAGATGTGCACGATCTATCCTTCAAGCCATTAATCCTGAATGACACATGGCACATGGAGGGCCTAGCATAGTGGTAAAGAAGAGATTAAACTGATGCAAATTGAAGTTGATCTGACGATCGACTTAAAGACTTAAAGAGAAAGATGAAGATCTTTATCCATCAAACCATTAAGTCATTGTAACATCTGACACTTGTGATGTCATAATCTTGGGTCCGCTAAAGAGTTAAAAGGAAAGAAAGTTACTTTTGATCAGATGGTCAACTTAATGGATCGATGACAAAGATGAAGTTTTATAGTGTTTAAGCCATTACACCTGTGTGCCACCTATCCAAGATTAGATATGAAATCCTGGGTGACTTAAATAGGATCTACGGTTGTGCTTTAAAGACAAAGAAATTTCAAATCTGGACCATTGATGCTGATTTTTGCACCGCTTGTGACCGTTTTAACCACTTTTCAAATTTTTTAATCTTTGTCTCAGGGTTTCAAAGTGGTGATCTTTGTCATTTTGCTTCAGAGTAGTAAATTAGTGAATTTGATCTTCTGGGCCATATTTTTACAACTATTGGATACTCTATGGAGAAGAATTTGGCATTTCTAAACACATTTATTTTAGAGTTATATCTTTAAGGGTTTATGTTCAATTTTTTAATTATTATTTAAACCCTTTCTTATCATGTTCTATTCTTCACCATCACTGAGGAGTTGTTTCAGATTTTTATAATCTAGATCATATCAGATTCCCAGGATCTTGGCTTTAACAAAATGGGATAGTTGTTGTTCTAATTTCTTGACGAACAAGTCTCCTGATATAATTAATGCATGCCAGACATTCCATTTATTATTCCTTTTATAGGGCTATATTCTACAAGTTCCTAGGTGGATGGCAGCTAGATCTGATTCTTCTCAACAAAATATTTGAAGAGAATTTTTTAAGTTGTATGAAAGAGCTGCTAGGTTATTGTAATGAATTTAATATTCTTTTTCATATGGTTTTTTTAATTTGTTATCCCTAACCCTAAATGATTCGAAGCTTTTTGCATTCCTTGGCTTATAAAAGGACTTCCAAGATCATTTAGTGGGAGCTAGAACTTTGGGAAGTAATACAGGCATTCAGCTATTTACTGTTTCTAGTGAGTATAACAGATGTATATCTAGAGAGTATTATCATAGAAGCATAAAGTTACAAGTATTTTTCATTTATTAAAGTGGTACATGATTTAAAATATTCTGGAATTGAAATTGGTCTCTTTGTACTTAATACAACAATTCTGATTCAAGTCTCTCCTTTTTGCTTTCCTCTTGAGTTCTAAATCTTTTAGTTCACTCCAGAGAATTTATTTATGTATATGTTTTAGTCCATAGTTTTGATCAAGGATCAAATTAAAATCTTCTTTGGATAAAACATGTACTCTTTGGGTATTGTCTATATAAGGTTTATTAAGAAGTGTTTGGTATTGAGTTATCTGTATTTATGATTTTGAGTCCTTGACAATAGTTAGTTTCTCTATCTTGTATTTGAACTAGAATCATTGTCCAATGGATAAAGCACTAATCAATAATCAGTATTTTCTATTTTGATACATATCTTAATACACTTGGCTATACTCTACCATATCAAAAAAATCAAAACCATTTTTAGTCCTTTCAAGATTTCTAGTAGTTGGTTGTGGTCCTACATGGTAGAGAATAGTCACTGAATGAGTGGTTATCATTTCATACTTTCTTTCCATTTTTCTGTTGTTAAAATCCAGAAGTTCTAAGGAGTTAAAAAGAGTTAAATATCAATCTAGATTAGGTGCACCCTCCTTGGTCTTGTAGATCCAAAAGTGTAGAGGGCAGTCTTGTCCTATAGTTTCTCTAGTTACCTTGCAGAGCTCTCCTACTTGGTATTAACCATTCCTAATATTAGTCTTAGGGTATATTGGTTGCTTCTAAATAGCATAAACATTATCAAACACCAACAAAATGATGACTCTACTGGGGATTTGACTTTTAAAAGAATAGAGTTAGTCTTGTTTATCCATATTACAGTATTCATATTAGATTGTGTTGTATTTTCCCAACCTGTTTTGGGTGGTGACTCGAAGAAATCTCTACAATCAATGCTGAGTAATATTTATTGTTTTATACACATTTCCTAAATATGAATACTAGATGTAGAGTAAGAGAGCATCCTAAAGTTAAGCTGGAAGGTGGACTTTCAACCACTTCTAAGACTGGCCAGCCTAGGAGAGGAAATAAGAACAAAGACATTCCATCCCCAAGAAGACAAGAGAATGACACTAAAATAGAAGCTTCAATCCAATACAGTCATGAAGAAAATACATCAAAATATGAAGAGGCTCCAAACTTGAGATTGGATACATATGGAGATAATAGTTCTCATAGTGAAAGAGAGGAAGAAGAGTCTGATACCATTATCTCAAATTCTAAAGATTCCTCTGAAGGTGAAGATGAATATAATAGATTCCTCCAAGAGCAGTGGGTTATCAGAAGACAAAGAGAGAAAGATATGAAAAGGAAGAAAAAATAAAAGAAATGGCTAAAACAGAAAATAGTAAAACATGTTGAAAGTGTTGAAGACAATTATTCAATTGTGTATAGTCATTGATGTTACACATGTATATACACTTATGTAGTGGTTTTAAACTAATGTCTACATTGAGACCGAGAACACTTGGTAAACAGAATGAGTTGAGGTCAAGCATTGAAGAAGTTCAGTGTTGACCGAGTTCACTTGGGCATTTCAGTCTTGGTCGGGCATTCAGTTGCAACCAACTAACATTGATTTATATTATGTAATTAAATGATTATATGAGGCCGGCAGAATTATGATTTATCATTTAGAGTCTATTCAATCTGACTTGATAGGGCTTACCATGTATTTATGAAAGGTCAAGTTTGGATTGAGTGTGTAGTAGTGTTGTTGTTACAAAAGTGTGAAAGCGAAAGTAAAGGCAGAAGTGTGGAATTCTGTGACATGAAGAGTGAAGGAAAAATAAGATGGGATTCTGATTAAGTATAGAAAACTCAGAGCTGCAATAGAATATCTAATCAACAAGGATCTAGTTACAATCAAGCAGAGATCTGAATCAGAAAATACAGTTGCTTACACATATAGGTCAATCCATTGTTGCTTTCTAACAATTGTAGCAGTGATCAAAATCTCTTAACAGAGTAGACTTAACAACCTTTTGTAAATCCTCTTACAAGGTAGCATTTCCAAATTAAAGTGTTGAAGACCTCTAACAAGGCCACTCCTCACAGGGTGATTAAAACCTTTAACAAGGTCACACCTAACAGTGTGTTATTGTAACCTTTAACAGGGTTGGCTCCTAATAGGGCTCACTTCAGAAGAGTGAAAAATAGTAACTAGTTACATTGGTGGTTTTTCCCATATTGGGTTTCCACGTTAAATCTTGGTATCATATGTGTTACTTGTTTTATGTTTTTTTTGTTTCTGCACTTAATCACTAAAGTATATTTGCATTAATGATTGCTTTGACACCTGAGTTATAGAAGGAACACCCGAGTAACAGTATTAAAATATTTAGACATCTAAGGGACAAGGATTTTTTTTGGAGTAACTGATTCACCCCTCCCCTCTCAGTTACTTATCTCATTTCCAACAATTGGTATCAGAGCTTCAAGTGCTTTCAGGAAAGGTTTCAAGGCCTAAGCTAAAGATCAGAGATGTCTTACAGGAGGGAGATCCCAAAGCTAAACAAAGACAATTTCCTAGCATGGCAGGAACTGATGAAGCTACATCTATCTACTATTGGAGATGCTGGTTTACAATTCTTAGAGACCAAATATGTTGCACCAATAGGGACTATGACTATGGAACAAATGATGGAACAAAAACTTCATAACATAATGATGATTGACATAGCTTCTTCACTCAGCTACTCAGAATTTGATGAAGTCAATGACTGCCCTACAACCTATGACATATGGAAGAAATTATAGGACATTCATGCAGGTGATGCAAATGTAAAGAGAGCTAAAGAAGAAAGTCTAAGAGGACAAATTGACCAGATGAAAATAAAAAAAAGGAGAAGATATCACCAAGTACAGTGAAAGAATCAAGAAGATTGTAAGTGCCATCAGAGCAGTAGGTGGACTAATTGAAGATACTATAGTAGTCAGCAAGGTACTCAAAAATTTACTTCCTATCTATGCTATTAGAGTTTCAACCATTCAATAAATGAGGTGCAACAAAGACATTACTCTGGATACATTAGTGGGAAGACTTAAAACCTTGAGCTGCACAATTTTGACAACTATGCTCCTGGCTCTAGCAATCTTGATTCTGCATTCAAAGCCAAACTGAACCTTGGTAAGAAGGATAGATACTCTAAAGGAAAGAAAATTGAAAGTGAGCAATGATGAATCTGATGATGAAGATCTTGACATCATTGAAGCACTGCTTGCAAGAAGATCTGCAAAAGGAAAATACAGAGGAAAGATACCATTAATTTGTTTCTCATGCAATGAAGTTGGTCACATTGTTGCAAAGTGTCCAAACAAGAAAGACAAGGATGAAAGGAAGTCAAAAAAATTCAAAGGTAAGAAAGATTTCAATAACCACAAAAGCTATAAGGATAAAGGCAAGAAATCTTGTTATATTGCAAAATATTTTGACAATGATGAAGAAGAAGAAATGGTCATATTGCCATCAAGGATGAGTCAGATGAGGAAGATGAAAAGACTGCACTTTTCTCACACATCAATAAAAATGATACCTGGATAATTGACAGCAGTTGTTCTCATCACATGACTAGTGATAAGACAAAGTTTGAACATTGTGAACACTATGATGGTGGAAGTGTTAGTTTTGGGAATGTTGAACCTTGCCCCATAAAAGGAAAAGGTTGCATTATTTTGACTGAAGGAATCAAATATGACAATGCTTATTGGGTTGAAGGATTAAGGAGAAATCTACTCAGTGTAGTATAGCTGAACAACATTGGCTTCAAGGTAGATTTCATGAATGGTAAGGCCAAGCTCCCGGATGGTAAAGGGAACCTAGTTAGAACTGGCAAGCAAACAAAAGGTAATTTATTCTATCTTGATCTCACTGAAGGTTCATGCTTTATTGCACCAGTAAAAGAAAGATGGTTATGGCATAAAAGGTTGTGTCATGTGAATTTTGACAATCTGGTAAACATAAGAAAGAACAAAAGAGTCATAGGTATTCCTATCTTGAAGAAACCCCAGTTAGCAACATGCAAGCAATGTCAAATTGGAAAGATGATAAATACTAGCTTCAAGAGCAAGAATTACAATACTGATGAAGTCTTGGAATTGGTACATACTGATCTATGTGGACCAATCGGAACAACAAGCTACACTGGAGAAAAATATTTTATTATGTTTGTTGATGATCATTCCAAAATGATGACTGTCATGTTTCTCAGAGAGAAATTAGAAGCTTTTCAGAAATTCAAGTGGTATCTTGCAAGAGTTGAAAAAGAAACTAAAATGCCTAAGATCTGACAAAGGAAGAGAATTCATCTCTAATGAGTTCAATGAATTCTTCAATGAAAGAGGAATCAAAAGATAGGTATCTGCCCCTGGTACAGCAAAGCAAAATGGAATAGCAAAAAGGAGAAACATATCCATTATGGATTGTGCCAGAACCTTAATGATCAAAAAGAATGTTGCTGCCAAATACTAGAAGGAGGCCATCAATACTACAATGTTCACCTTGAATAGAGTTCAACTGAAGAAAGGTAGTAATCAGACACCTTTTGAATTATGGTATGGCTATAAACCTAATGTTCATTATTTCAAAGTATTTGGAAGTAGATGCTAAATCTTCAAGGAAGCAAGAAATGGGAAACTAGATGCAAAAAGTGATGTAGGAATATTCCTAGGTTACTCATGTAAAAGAAAAGCATACAAATGTCTGAATCTTACTACTCATAAAGTCATAGAGAGTGTACATGTCAAGGTTGATGAGTTTGCAGAAAAATGTGAAGAGAAGAGCAATAAAGAGCCTGAAGACTACAGAAACTTTGTATATCATGAACCAGATACTATACCTATGACTCAACCAATGGTGATGGGACAACATATACTAACAAAAAATGTACTACCTAAGTTGAAAAATGTGCCACATGAACTGCTAGTAGAAGGACCCGAGTCATAGACAGATGGACCCGAGTCACAGATAGATGGACCCGAGTCATAGAAAGATGGACCTGAGTCACAGAGAGATGGACCTAATTCACAGTCAGAGGGACCTGAGTATCAAACAAAGGAACATGAAAGAATGTTTGAGAAAGAAAGACCTAGTGGATCAAGTCCAGAATCTAGATTGAAGGTTCTAATACTTTCCAAATATGTGAAAAGGCATCATGCACCTTAGAAAATAATTGGAGATTAGACAGAAGGTGTAATGACAAGAAAGAAACTAAAAGGTACATGCTTACTAAGTGAATTTGAACCTAGAACCGTTAAAGATGCATTGAATGATGAAAGTTGGAAAGAGGAAATGAATGAAGAAATTGAGCAAATTGAGAAGAACAAAACTTGGACTCTTGTACCTAGGCCAAAGGAAAAGAATGTAATTGGGACCAAGTGGGTTTTTCAGAAACAAGATGGATGAAAATGGAAAAGTTTCTAGAAACAAGGCTAGACTAGTTTGTGAAGGATATGCTCAAGAAGAGGGTATTGACTATGGAGAAAAATTTTCTCCTGTTGCAAGACTTGAAGGATTCAGAACTCTTCTGGCATATGGTGCACACAAAGGATACAAGGTATATCAGATGGATGTGAAGTTTGCATTTTTTAATGGAATCCTAGAAGAGGAAGTCTACATTGAACAACCAGAAGGCTTTATTGACCCCAACATAAGAAATATGGTTTTCAAGCTACACAAAGCATTGTATGGACTAAATCAAGCACCCAGAGCCTGGTATGAAAGACTACATAGCTATCGAATAAGAATTGGATTTCAGAGAACCAATGATAACAGTAGTCTATACATCAAAGAAGGACCACAGAACAAGATACTATTAGTAGAGATATTTTTTGATGACATATTATTCACTGGCTATGATGACCTATGCAAAGCATTCTCTGTAGCTATGAGCAAAGAATTTGAAATGTCTATGTTTGGTAAGATAAAAAAAATTGTTGGTTTACAAGTATATCAAATGAAGGATGGTATCGACATTACTCAATCAAAATATATCAAGGAGATACTCAAGAAATTTGGTATGGAAGATTCCAAACCTGTTGGAACCCCCATGTGTACTGGACGGAAACTATCTAAGGATGATTATTAAAAATAGGTAGATCAGACCAATTACATATCTATGCTTGGAAAATTGCAATATGTTGTGCACACTAGACCTGGTATAGCATTGGCAGTTGGTATTGTTGCAAGAATTTTAGCTAATCCCAGAGATAATCACCTGATGGAAATCAAAAGGATTATGAGATATCTGAAAGGTACTGAAGACTATGGTTTATGGTATAAGAAAGGTGGAAAATTTGATTTAAAAGCATTCACTAATGATGATTGGGCTAGAAGTGTCGATGATAGTGTTAGTAATATCTGAGACGGGGGGGTGAATCAGTGGCTTCAAAAATTATCCTGTAAACTTTAATCACCAATCAATTGTTAGAGTATTATTTCATTTTACTCTAGTTGCTTAAGCGTCTCTTAGGTGCATTATTAATTAACTCTTAATTAATAATGTGCAACCTAGTATTTACCTTTTAGGGTTTCGTTCACCTTTATAA
>MU226658.1:499868-525507 GCA_018584345.1 Thuja plicata | reverse complement strand
TGACCTTTGTGAACAGTTCCATATTACTCAACATTGCTCCTCAATCTATTATCCTCAAGGTAATGGACAGGCTGAGGCATCAAACAAGAATATTCTCAAGATCCTACACTGAACTGTAAGCAAGTCTGGAAGAGACTGGCATCTACAACTGAATCTGGCACTATGGGCCTACAGAACAAGCATCCGAACACCAACTGGAGTCATGCCATTTTCTCTAGTCTATGGTGCTGAAGCAGTATTACCTATTGAGGTTGAAATCCCATCTTTGTGGATATCTTTACAAGGACTGGTTACTGATGAGCAGTACTGCATTGATCGGGTAAATTCTCTGGACCTACTAGATGAGTGCAGACAATAAGCATTCGATCACCTCAAAGTGTATCAAGCACGTATGTCCAAAGGTTACAATAAAAAGGTAAAGCCACACAAATTTGAAGTAGGAGATCTCGTCCTCAAGGAGAATCCTAAGAACTAGCCTAACAGAGAGTAGAAAGGAAAGTTTGAACCTAACTAGTTGGGACCTTATCTTATCACTGCTACTTTTAGGACTGGAGCTTATCAATTAGCTACACCCGAGGGAGACGTTCTTCCAGATCCTATCAACACTCTACATTTAAAGCGGTTCTACGCTTAATGTTTGGCTAGTAGAGCCTGTACAACAAATAGTTCTTGCAAAACACCAAAAAAATTTAGAAAATTGATCCTGAAGAAATCCAAAAATAGTGGAAAAGGTCCTACAAAATGGGTATCCTTGGTGAAAACCTAGTAAACAGGCGCCTTGATATTGCAAAAAAAACATTCAAAAAAAGCAAAAATAGCAAAAAAATTGAAAAAAAGAAAAAAAGTGTGTTGATGAGCACTTGCTTAAACAGGCATCTTGGTAGCAAAAATAAATAAAAAGGTCTTTCCAAGTGGTTAAAACGTGGCAATTAGGCATCACTTGTGTTTTGTGCTCCATCTATCAATGCACTACTAATACTAGGCCTTCATAATTTTGCCTGTGCTTATACGCTGACTTCATCTTCCTAAATAAATATCTTATCCTCGCTTGGGATTTGTCTATCTTTACATCTTAGGAATAATTCATTCTGCACTGGGGGCATCTTTGCTGGCATAGTAAGTTGCGGTTGCTAGGTTTCTCTAGGATGGTTTGCCTCACGGACACAATGTTTCTTGATACATGCAAAACAATGCCACTTTTTCAAAACAAAGGTGTATTTTTAAAGCATCACATATCTAGACATGACATTTACATTAACGAAGTTCCTACAAAGCCATATTGGATCGCAAACAGGAATGGATTATCCTATCAATACGCAAACATGGAACACCATATTACTTATATTCTAATTTTCTGATTGATGAATCTTTACTGTGTTTGACAGATGAATGAACAAGTACTACTTAAACACACAGTTTAATAGTGGTTTGATTATGATTCTTTAATGTCCTGATGATGTTTTCAACTAGGGGCATCTAAGTAATTATAAATTTTATTGGATTGATTCTCAATTGATGATTTGTTGTGTCTTCTTAGTTACTCAATGACGTCTGCGCAAAGACAAAGAGTCGCAAGGACTGGGGGCATAATGTTTTCTTAATATTCTGTGTATGGTGATTGTTCCAAATGATCCTATAAATTTCATCTAACTTGGATGTTTATGGTAAGAGCTACTACTATGGGTAGATAGCCGCATATATCTTGACCTTCGTTATGTGTAAACTACGGTGAGTTTGACATAATTTCCTTGTCTATTTTCTGATCCAGATTCTCACTAAGGTATACGAATCATAATGTACCCAAGGATAAGAATTTTCAAGGTCATTGTGGGTCCAATATCTTGCCTTACTCAGAATCTGGTATATTAAAAGGAAGGTGACTATTTTTATCTTGGCTTCTATGCCTTGATGCCTAAGTCTATTTCTGACATTTCAATAAAACATAGTATTCATACTTTTATAATATCAGTGGGTATTAGTGATGGTTGTACTATTAGATGGTATCCATTCCAAAATCGCCCAATGATGAAAAAAATGTTGCAATATTTTCTAATCAGTGACAAGGTCCTAAGAGTCTGCATATAGCTGCATTTAGGGATTGCATGGTACATTTATAAATGAAATAACAACATAAGGAATTTTGAGCTCAAAAATTCTTTCTATCTTCTTCCAAAAATCCAAGTTTAATACTAATACCCATGCTTCCCAAAATCTTTAATCTATTGGGAACAACATCGAACTCATATTTTCAATGTGATTAACTTGGTACTTGTGTGTTTACTCTTAAACACACCCCCGCTCCTTCACTTCTTCTACTCCGTTCTTTCTTGCCCTAACTACTTCTTGCAAGTAATACATTTGTTCAACTAAGGGATTTTGTTCTTTTCCTTCGATTTCATTCCCGAGGGGGCATGATCACACTATCATCAAATAAATTTTTGTTCAAAATTGCATTAAAAATGACTTCGTTATCAAACAAACTAGGGGCATAACAATTTCCTTGACTAAGTCAGAACTATTGGATAGAAAGCTTTGGTTCTCATGATCTGGATATCTTATGTTTCCTCATTTTAAAAGATTTTTATTAAGCTCCTAGCAGCTTCGTACGGGCTTTTTTGGATGACAACCAAGTTCAGAATCAGTATTATCAATCTTTGGATGACAACCAAGTTCAGAATTGGTATCTTTAAAATCTTTTATTGATCTTTGGATGACAACCAAGTTCAAAATCAATTCTATTAGTTTTTTTTGATCAAGTGCGAGAATGATCTCATCAACATTTCGTTCGACAACCAAGAACAAAATTCTCAATCTTTCTGAAGTCAAATCAAAAACTTTCTTTGAATCAATGTGCTGCTCGCACATCAATTCAAAGAGGGGCAAATGTAACCACCCGAATTTGGTCTGTTCCAACTATGGACCCTATTTTCCCTAAGTGTGATCATACCCTCGATTATGTCCAAACGACCCTGTTACTGCTTGGCATAATTCTTCGAATCAATTTAATGTCCTAGGTTATTTTTATCACTAAATTATATTAACTATTATAGCCATATGATTTAAATCAATTCAGACCAATTAAATCAAACCAAAATCAAGCATGGCTATAGTATTTAATTATAAAGGAATTAAATAAATCCTTAAATCAATTATCCACTTGCAAATAACCCATTCCCCTAGCCTATTTAATTTAATTAAAATGGCTATAGTCCCCTAATTATTAGAAAGCAATTTCATTATTTAAATAATTAATTCCTATATTTTTAAATGAATTAAATAAGTTTAATTCATTTACTAATATTCCCATAAACCCCAACCTAACCTATCTCAACCACTTCTACCCTGGTTTCTAACCCTTCTCAACCCATTGACCCTTGCTAATCTAATCCTAATCCTCATTCTACCCTAACCCACCTTCTAATGTTGTCACATTCCATTAAGGAATTCTTAGCAACTCAACCCACTTGAGAAAGTCCACTTTCTCAAGCTTGACTTTCCTTAAGGTCCACCTTCTCAAGCCATCCTCTTACACCCTCCCCTTTCTTCTTTAAGGCTTTCATTAATGCCCCATTAATGAAGATGCCTTAAGCCTATGTCTCCTCCATGCCTCATTAATGCCCAAGGCATTAATGGCTCTTACACCTCCATTAATGAGTCCCTTAACTCATAAATGAACCTTGTCTCCCCTCTCTCTCTCCCATTCTTCTATAAATAGAAGCCATTTTTGAGAGCAAAGAAGCCTTCATCTTATATTACAAATGCATTGTTATGCTATTGAATTAATACTAGACTAACATTTCACTTCTTAAATCATGCTTTTGCATTGTTATTACTTTCATTCTTAGAGGTACAATGCATGTTTTCTCATCTTTTTAGCTTGTTTATAATCTAAAATCCTTCATACTAGGTCGTATATGTCACTGATTATAGCATAAACTGAGGGCTTTTATATTACTAATCGCACTCTTCATAGTTAGAAGGCAATAGGTCGATATTAGGTGGTTTTACATGCTTGTCTAACCATTTTGAACTAGTGCAATGACTTATTGATGTGTTGTGTCTCTCTTATTAGGTACCCAAATACACACACACAACTATAATCTGGAGATTTTAGAACTAGAGCCTCTTGTACTACTTTCTTTATTTTCTCAAATTCCTGTTGGGCTTCTTCATTCCAAATAAATTCTGCATCTTTCTTTAGCAACTTTACAATAGGTTTGACAATCTCTGCAAAATTTTCTATAAACCTTTTGACAAAATTAATCTTTCCTAAGAAATTTTGTACTCCTTTCAGGTTCTTTGGAGAAATAACTTTCTAAATTGCTTCCACTCTTTCAGGGTCTATTCTTAGCCCCTCCTTAGACACTATGTGTCTAAGCAACCTTCCCTCTTGTACTGCAAAATGACATTTCTTGGGATTCAGTGAAACACCATATTCTAAAGCTTTATTGAAAATTTTACCTAGGTGTTCACAGTGATCCTCATCTCTCTTAGAATATGCATTTAAATCATCTTGATAAATGACCATAAATAAATCAATGAATTCCTTAAAAGCAACATCCATGGCCCTTTGAAAAGTTGCTCCTGCATTTATCAATCCAAATGGCATTCTGATATAAACATAGGTTCCCCATGGAGTGGTAAATGCAGTTTTGTATTGTTCTGATTCTTTAACTAAGACCTGGTTATATCCTGAGAAACCATCCATCATAGACAACAACTCACAACCGGTCACCTTGTGTAACATGGCTTCCATATTAGGCAAGGAATAATTATCTTTTAATGAAGCAATATTTAAATTCCTAAAATCCACACACAATCTTATGTCGCCATTCTTTTTCCTTATTGGCACCAAGTTTGAGACCCATGTTGAATGTCTGATTGGCTGGATTATCCCAGCATCTTTCAACTTCATCAACTCTTGCTACATCTTAGGAGCCAACAATGGGTTAATAGGCCTCTATTTTTGTCTAAATGGTTTGATCTCTGATTTTAGTGGGATTTCATGCTGGAAAAGGTCTTCCCTATAAGCTTTCAAGTCTTCATATGACCATGCAAAAACATGCTTATATTTTCTCAATAGTTTAATCAAATTTGTTCTTATGTGGGAATCTAAACCTTTTCCAATGTAGACAATTTGAGGACTAGTTTCTGATCCTAAATTTATTTCCTCCAAGTCCTCAATTTTAGCATTGTTTACTTTTATTGAATCATTATGTTAATTACTAAACAATGCTTCAAGTTCAACCAGACCCCTGGGAATCTATTAGAACCTAATTGAACAACCTCACTTCCTAAAACATAATCATTACCATTATGAGTTTCAAGTAATGTACTGCAATCAATGCTAGGGTTCTCATAATGGTCTAGACATTGAATGAACTTCAGAATATCTTGGTCATCCTGAAAAACTTTCCAGTTGTATATGTTATCTGGAACAATCGGCCTTGTCTTGACTTCCAATATTGATACCCCAAGTAAGGTATGATCATCAGTTTTCAAAGCAACATTTGCTAATAAATCTTCCATTATATTCTTTGACCTTTCTATCCAACTTATATCAAAGGCATCAAACATTTCAATTTGATCCCAAATAACATATTTATACATTTTTAATCTGTCATTCTTTACTGCATATTTGGATATGATCTGGGCTACCACTAGTTCAAAATCACCAAAAACTTTTAAACATTTAATTCTATGTTTGATGGAAATCTCTAGCCCTAAAGACAAAACTTCATAATCTACAGTATTGTTTGTACATTGGAAGGCCAATAAAAAGGAATATTTAAAAGTTGTACCTGATGGAGATATCAATAACACACTAGCCCCTGAGCCCTCTTTTGAGCAAGCTCCATCAAAATACATTTTCCATAATCCATTACTTTGTACATTTAATTCTTTGACCAAAGGATACATATTTTCACTTTGATGGTAATGGTCATTCTTCTGCACTTTGAAATTCCCCATATCCACATCAATGCAATAATTAATGTTAGTGTCTTCAGACCATTCTATCATGTGAGGAGTTCTACCCTCCCTTGACACCCTAACATTATTCCCAACAATGTTAAAAGTAGCATATGATAAATCACTTTGTATACTACCACCCATTGAAGCACTCCACTTTCTAGACAACAACATCCCATAGTGTGGTGGTATATCAACAACAAGAACATTCATAGTCAACACCATATCAAGACATATTGCTAATTTACAAGGCATTGCCTCAATGGTACCAATCACAGGAACCTCTCTAGAATCCATTTCTTGGCATTTCACATGAGGAGTATCGACCTATAGTCCCATTGACCTCATTATTTCCATTGGCATAATAGTGTTTGATGCTCCTGAATCAATCATACAATTTTTTAGCATCCTTCCATTAATCACCAATGAAAGAAAAAATGGGTCAACAACTTTAGGGGAAGAAGTTTTGTTCAAGAAAATTTGAGGAATCTCAAAAGTCAATACTTTAAATTCTTTCCCTTTGTTAATTGGTCTCTTATCAATCTTCTCTATATTTTGCATCTTTATTGTTGGTACACTAGTTAATAATGATAGAACCTTCTCCTTATGTTCTTTAATTCTCATCATTTCTAAAAATGGTACTTTCACAGTCATTTGGGATAAACAGTGTCACATGTCAAATGGAGTATATTTTACATCTGAGGACTTAGGTTTTTCAATAGTAATGATATTTTCCTTAGTGTGTATGTTCAGAGTTGGTTCATCTTTCTGAAATTTTTTTTTTTCTACCTTAGGAGGAGGACATACTTCTTGTACTTTTTCTTTTACTTCCTGTACAACTACAGGTTCTCTAACTTTTGTTACAACTTTGACCTTAGTCTTGTATTCATTTTCCCCAGGTCCATCCTTCTTTTGTGCATATTTGGTGTCTATTTTGTTTTCTTTTATAAACACACCTGATGGCTAACTACCAGTACCTCCCACTACTCTATTTCTCAAATGATAATTGCTTCTAGCCTTATTTACCAAATCTACAGTAATCTATGCTTTCTCTTCATTTGAAGCTCTCCTGACTAAAGGTACATCTTGACTGTTTTGTGCATAACACCTTATATGGTCATTAGTCTCCTCTAGTTCACTATCTGATAAAACTTGTTGATGACTGACCTCTATATTTCCTTGTGAACTATATAAATCATAATTTTCATTTTCAGTATCTGTATCTATATAATGACATGAATATGCATTTGTCATATTATGATCACATTGTTCACCCTCATCATTTCCTTCTTCTTCATTTACTCTTAAATCTAAGGAAACAATAAAAAAATTAGGGTTATGTGGGGCTTCACAAGCTTCACACCAGAGATCATCATTGCAGAAATGGACAACATTCTTATGTAGAGGGTCTGGAGTTCTGTTATCAGTTTTCTCCTTTCTAGGTGGAACAATAGGCTTCCCATCCTTAAACTAAGTTCCATAAGGATGATTTTGCACTCTATTTTGAGGATTATATGTATTATTGTAAGAAGACCTATTGTTCTGAGGAGCCCTATATTCCTTATATTCTGGTTCTTTTAGGTTGCTCCTACTAAACCTTGAGTCATCTCTCCTATTTAATTTACCAAACACTCTTATGTTCATTTCATTATTCACTATTATCTTATAAGCATCAGTAAGAGTTCTAGGATTTTTATCCCTAAGAGCATATCCCATTTTAGAATCAAAGGCATTTAAATAAGTTGATAAACATACCTTTTCATCCAGCCTTATCTTTTGAAATAGCTTGTGCATAGCTCTTTAAAATCTAGTATTAAACTCAATGACCTCTTCATTGTAATTCTTTTTGATGTTATTGGATTCATTCAACAAAAAGCCTTTATTTGTTTTATAACCATACTGATCTTTAAATAATTCAATTAACTCATCCATGGAAGCAACAGAACCATTAGAAAGGCTTCTAATCCATTCTCTAGCATCTTCTACTAGAGACTGGACAAAATGCTTCATTAATACATCCTCATGAGTGATATTTAAATCATCAACAAAATCAATGAACTTTCTTAAATGTGTTTCACAAGAAATAACATTGTTACCTATGAACTTGGGGAGCTTTTCTCCAATATCACCCACATCTTTTGGGAATGCATTAGGATATCTAGGGATACCAATGCATTTAAACTATTTATACCTTTCAGTATGCAATGGTTTTCTTTGAAAATTATCATTCTCTTTAAAAGTAGTAGCTTTTTCTTTGAAAGTTGTAGTATTCTCTACTCCCGAATATTTGGAAGACTGCAGAAAATATATTTTATTCTTTATTTCAATTGTTGCAACTTCCATTTGTGCCTTTTCTAACATCTTTTCCATGGTCTCCTTTTCAATTCTTAATTTATCCAAATCAATATCCAACTTGGACATTTTCTCTGTTAAAGGCTTCTGAAACCTAGGTTCTTCATTTCTATATTCAGTCATTTTTTTCTTACCTTTGTCCTTGTCCTTCTGTGAACTAGAAGCTCTATAAGTAAGTGGTATTTCTTGGTCCTTTTGAGACCTCTCTGTACCTTTTATATTTTTATGTCTTAAGGATCTTCTTTTAATCTTATCAACATCCTTATGCTCATGTTTTTTCTTTCTCAGTTCTCTCTCCCTTTTCATTTGTTGAATAAGGGCAAGATGTTTCATGATAAGTCTTTCCTCATTTGCCAGCTCATGAGAGGGAGCTTCTTCAAAATCTGAACTATATGTATATGTTTCCTCTCTTTCATTAGAATTAGAAGTAACGGTACGTGTTTCTAATACTCTCTCCGCAACTTCATATTCTGAAGTATTTCCATCATGAGAAGGCTGATTGCTTCTCACCTCTCTCCTAGTATTACTTTCTTTACCTCTTGGAGGAGTTTCATCAATGCTAACTTGGTTTATTTTCTTCCTCCAGGACATCTCCATCCTCAAGGATGATGGGATTCCACCATCTAAGGCCTTCTCAGGATTATTTTTCATTCTTGACCTAGTATTCATTCTGAAAGATATTTACTAAATGTGTACTGATCTCAGAGATTTTCTTTAGAGTCGTCACCAAACAATAGTTAGGAATGACTGAATACTATCAAAAGAAAATTTTGACAACTATAATAGGTATGATCTTTAATTACTTGATTCCCCAGTAGAGTCACCAATTTTTTAGGGTTTTTTCTTGAAAGGCCTCTAAAATGCTTGAATACTTGAATAAATCTATGACTCCCAATGCCTTTGAAACTCTGACTCAAGCAAGAAAAAACACTAATTAATGAGGTATTTTGATAACACTGGGGATACCTATTATCACCTCCTTTTTTGAAATCCACTGACTCAAGTAGGTTTTACCTATGATTGATTACTGACTTGACAGTATCTTTAGAGTGGATTTTGCTTATGTGCTGAATGCTCTCTTCTTATATGGATAAATAGATAACTATGCAGATAACAATGATTACTTTGAGGATAAGTTTAACAATCCAAACCTTTATCTTGATAATGACAGACAACAACATGATCAAAAATTTCATCCTTCTTTCCTTTTATAATTCTTATGAATCTAGGAGGAATAACCTATTTGATTTTCTCTTTAAGTAATCAACAAACTCAAATTGTAAACTGTGTGAGTAAAAATGATTTTAACTATATGTTCTTTGTGTAAATGTAATTGATTTTGAATAGTTTTAAATATTTGGATGATGATGGATCACCAAACAAGTTCTAGACCAGTGCCTATCCTTGGGCTATAGAGTCAAAAGATATAAATCCACAGAGATAAACAAATAAGAATACTGTAGGATTCCTTAAAACCTACATACAACTCAGGTAAAGTGCCTTACAAATTACCCTGCCACTCCCACAATGTTATATCAAATCCTCAATTACTGTTATACTCTCTGAAACTACTCACAAAGTTTAATTCTCCCCTTAGAAGAAACTTGCCAATAATTAGATAGCTACCTTATAGCCAATATGTTTAACATTCCTTACAAATTAAACATAAAAGAGTACACACAATAAGTAAAGAGACAATAACAATATAGAATAAAGTTGTACTGTATTTTATTCATAAATTTCTACTTTAGTACATATCAAGGCCAAGAGCATAGAGAACACAGACTGAAATCTAGAAGTTTGGCTTGCCAATATATTTCATCTCTCTTCAAAATATTACAATTTGATCTATTTATAGGTTCTAACCATCTTGGAATCCTTAAGACAAGGATGCAACAAGCTTCAGATGGTTGTAAAAATGTAACCCTAAAACTTAGAAAAAGACAAAAAAATAAGAATGCACCAAGTGGTGGAAAGACAAAATAGAGGAATGAAATCTGATATGTACTTTGTCTTCATGTGATCTTCAACATCTTTGGTTGTGTATCTTGAGGACAGTCCTTGATTTGACTTTTGGTGATGACTAACATGCTTGTCTTCCAAAAAATCTGAACTAGATGTTCTGACATTCCTTTATTCTTCATCAATGATATCCAAATCTACTATCATTTGCCTCTTCTTTTTGGGATTTGTTAGGTTGTCCCAGGCAGTCACATCCTCCTCTTTTGGCCATTCAAAATTCTGGATATTCTCCAATTGAGTCTTTTGCCTCTCCCATCTAGCATCTATTATTCTCTTAACATCAGATATGAATTTATTACAATCTGAATCTGCTTTAAACGCCTCATCTACCAGTGCATTGAATATTTCCATATCCAATTCTCCCTTATCTAAAATATAAATGTCTTTATTTGGGAGTACATTGTCAAAATTTGATAACCATAACCCCAATGGTTTTATTTGATCATCCTCTATCCTAATAGGTGGCACAAATCTATTATATCCTGGCCCAAACATCTTTAACTTAGCATCGACTTGGTTGGCCTTTCCTTTGAAGACAGATAGAGTAGCACCAATTTGTTCTATCTCAGTACCAACCAAAGGTACTATTTCTGGTATGTCTGATCTCAATGGTTGTAATGATGCTATTCTTTCAAAAAGTGAAGTCCTTCTAGACCAAGTAGCATAATAGGGGTTCAAAACTGTCAAAAAACTTGCCACCTCAGCCTGTATATTTGGCAATCTACCATATGTCGTATATACTATATCCATCTTATTCTTAATAGTATTGATTCTATACTACAAAATTGATACCAATGCTCCCAAAATCACACCATTATGTTCAATGGCTCCCTGCTCTGTTTCAATCAATGTATCTCTTGTATCTTCAGTCTGGATTTCAACATTTACTACCTCTTTGGGATCAACAGGGGTGGGCTCTGCAATTTCCATTAGCTTCTTGGTAAGATCATTTATAAGCATATCATTTTCCTTGATTTTTATCAGTGCAAGCTCTCTATCTTTTGAAATATCACTAGCATCACTAGTAATCTTCTACAGTTTCTCTGCGATTTGAATTTTTTTAGCTTCATTAAGCTGAGAAAAATTGGTTAGAAGTTGGGATATCTCAAGATCCCATGTATTTTGGAGGGTCCAAATAATATTATTCCCCTCCATCTTCTCTTGAATATTTAGAAGGGCTGGTTTCTGATATTTTTGGAGCTAAGCTCCATATTGCAAGTGCTTGTGATTTAGGGCTATACCCAAATCATCTAACCATGTCTCCAACCTGGGTCTCTAATGACAATTTCATATCAGGCTATCTCCTTATTTGGTCAATAATGAATGATGAAGATAAGTCCCAGCCTTCAACAAGTAGTATCCCACTAGCCTTTACCAGCTGTCTTGCTTGTTCAGGAGTAATCTCTTCTGATTCAGGATCATAATCCTATAATGTTTGAAGAGCTTCTTGGGTGACTGCATCACCACCTTCTAATTGAAACTGATTTTTAACTTATTGTTGTTTATTCCCATATTAGAAAGTCTTTGAATTCCTTTGTTTTGATGAAGTTGTCATCCTTAAGGAATTCCTCTTGCTGAATCAATCTTTCATCAGTACATGATCTCAGAGGCAATTCCTCATCTTCCTCTATATCCTTTTGTATCCTTTTTCCAGCCCTCATCTATTTTCTAAGTAAATTATCATAGGGTCTATCCCCTATTATCAATGATCCAATTCTGTCTATTCTTTTCCTTTGGGAAGGTTCACCTATTTCCACTCTTTGCCTCTTAGGTGCAGGCTCATTTGTGACCTCCTTTTCAGGGACCTCTGTCAGGTTAATGATGTTCTCCTCTTCCACCATACACCCTAAGGGAACTACTTGATACTCTGGCTGAGAAACCGGTGAGCGATAGCCCTGATCACTGTCATCGTCATACTCAGACTCAGAATGCTCTTTATGGCCCTTCTTGGGAACTACCAATGCTTCTTCTAATTGATTACATACAAGAGTATGATTTTCAATCATTTCCTCTAACCTTTTCAAATAAGGAAAATTGGGAAAGAAACCTCCAAATTTTAGTCATTTTCTCTTCACCTGCCTTTCCAGGTCCATAAGTTCATTGAACTTAGTTTCTCTTTTGTTTATTTCCTCATCTTCCATAATATTTCTTATCATGTCCTCCTCCATACATTCTTCTTGTATTTTGGTGTAAGGGATAGTGGGTGTAAGCAATTTTCTTGCATTGATGATGAATCCCTCTATATCCACATGCCTATGGAAGGAAAAACTCATCCTGTAGTGATTCATCCAGGCATTTATTGGGTCCACAGCCTTCTTCCCAATAGTGAAATTGTAGATTCTAAACTGTCTGGGGGTAAAAGTACCCTTCCTATGTGGAGCCAAGTGCTCATTGTCAACCAGAATCAGTTGTCTAATGAATTCAATTGCTTCTATCCTTGGTGGCACATAAAATGGCAAAATATGTTGGTGTTGAGGGAAACCATAAACCCTCATTATTGTAAAGTTCTTATCAAAATAGAAATCACCCCAATTATGATCTCTTGGCCATTTTTCCAAATATTGACAAGGCCTCAATAGTTGGATCACCTTAACAGGCAATCTGGTCTTCTCTAAATACAAACATTTAAGAATCGGATATATTATCCAATTCTCAAAAGCACAGAACTCCTGCTCCCTGGAAGTATTATTCCATATTTTGAGCCAAAAATGAACAGGGTTATCTTGACCATGATTAAATATTTGTGGCTGCAAGTTATGACAATTCATAATTGGAAAATTATGATACAAGATCAAATGCATAAGTATTGAATAGTATTAAAACCTTGGGTGATCCTTCTTGCTTTGGATATCAACAAAGCCCTGATGCATTTGATCAATGATGTAATAAATGTAGTCATAGTTGGAAATGTTATGGAAACTCTGCATATCCAATACCATAATTAAAATGGCTAAGGTAATTCTATCAACTCCAGCATCTTTTCCCAGCACTCTACATAGTGCATAAGCTATATATTTGACATAGAAATTCATTTCCTTATAAAAATATGGGGTTGTACTGGCCATTGGATGTATGTATGCTTTCATCTTCTTAGGGACATGGAAATCCTTGATATCCTTGGCTGCAATGCCCACTTCCCTAACATATCTATTTTCCAATCTCTGAAGGTTTATCTCAGTAGTCATGGGGTAGTAGACATTAAAAGCTTTCATAAATGTATTACAATCTAGGGTAAGTAGGGGCTTTCCATCATCCCTTTTAATAATTTTGGACAAGGGATCATACCTAATGGCCAACTCTAGTATGAAATCAACATCAATAAACACATCTGGGACAATTAAACTAGCTAACCCACAAGTCCAAGGGTTTGAGATAGGCATGTGTTCATCACTATTCTTAAAAAAGTAATTGAACAATGAATACCCTGAAGACCCAGGCATCTTTGCATCTTATATATATTCCATGTTATCTATTCAGGTGTTAGCACTCACCCTTCTGTTCTGGCTTGACCCTGGCAATAAAGTAAGAAATTCATCTGAATAATTTCTCTTCCCCTTTGACTCGTCCTCGACATCATCATTTTTTCCACTGGTAGAAGCCATGCTTTGCACTCAACATTCTATATGGGTATCAAATTTGGTACCAGTGAGGAATAAAAATGGAGATATCATACTTTGTGTAGATTTTAGAAATGCCAATGTCAGTTCATTGAAGGATAATTATGGTTTTCCAAATATGAAAGCCATGTTACAAAGAGTTACTAGGTCTGAATTAATGTCTATGATGGATGGATTCTTAGAATATAATCAAGCAATGGCTAAAGAGTCTGAACAAATGGGGTACTTATGTTTATTTGAGAATGCCTTTTGGCTTAACAAATGTTGGGGTAACTTTTCAGAGGGCCATGGATGTGGTATTTGTAAATTTCATAAATAACTTTTTAGCTATTTATCAAGATGGTTTAATAGCTTATTCAACAAAAGAAGATCAACATTGTGATCATCTTGAGAATATTTTTTTTAGAGCTTTGGAATATGGAGTTTATTTCAACCCAAAGAAGTGTTCTTTTGGAGTCATGGAGGGAAAGCTCCTAGGACATATTGTGTCTAAATATGGAGTTAGCATTGACCATGAAATGTTTTTTGCTATAGATAAAATTCCTCAGCCAAAGAATGTCAAGGGCATTAAATCCTTCTTTGGACAAGTGAACTTTCTAAGGAGATTTGTTACAAATTTTGTAGAAGTTAGTCTCCTTATTTTAAAGATGATGAAGAAAGGAGCCAAGGTGGAATGGAATGAAGAAGCATCTATAGCATTCTCAAGTATTAAACAAGCTATTAAAGATGCTTCTATTTTAAGAAAACCTAATTATGACAAGCCTTTGCATATTTTCTCCTTTTCTTCATATAATATTGTTGTTGCAGTATTATTACAGAAGAATTTAGAGGGCTTTGAACAACCCATTTCTTTTTTCAGTAAGTCTTTACAAGAAGCAGAATTAAAGTATGATATTATGGAAAAACAAGCATATGCTCTAGTTAAAGTTGTCAAATATTTTAGTTTCTATTTGGTAGGAGAAACTATTGTTGCTTATGTGCCAAGTGTTGTTGTGAAGGACATTCTGGTTCAACAGGAAGTTTCAGGAAGGAGGTGTAGATGGATAAATAAAATCCAAGAGTTCAATATTGACATTCAAATCACAAAATTGGTTAGAGGCCTAGGACTTGCAAAGTAAATGGCTCAAAATAATTTAGATGCAAATAAAGTAAATATGTTAGAAGAAGAGAAGAGGCATTATATTTGTGATATGGATTTTTTTGAATGGTATAAAGACATCATTGGATATTTACAAAGAATGGTATTCCCTATTGAAATGGATAAAAATAGAAAGAGAACAGTCAAGTTGCATGCCATTTAGTATGCAATCATATACAAGATCAGTTATGGTGGAGGAGAAATGAAGGAGTGTTTCTCAAGTGTGTAGACTATGATAAATCCAAGAACTTGCTGGAAAAAATGCATAATGATGCATGTGGAGGTCATTATATGCATAAGACTACTGCACATAAGATTATGAGGTCTAGTTTTTGGTGGCCTACTATCTTCAAGGATTCCCATAGTTATGTCAAGAAGTGTGATGCTTGCCAAATATTTGCAGGTAAGCTTAAGTTTACTGGAAACTTACCTTTGAAGCCTGTCATGGTTGAAGCACCTTTTCAAAAGTGGGGAATGGATTTCATTGGAGAATTGCAACCAAATCTAGTGGAGTTCATTCATGGATTTTGGTAGCAATTTATTACTTTACTAAGTGGGTTGAAGCAATTCCCACCAAAAAGGCTATTAGTAAAGTTGTTATTGATTTTATGCTGCAAAATATTCTCACTAGGTTTGGTTGTCCTGAAACTATTGTGGTAGATAATGCTATGTATTTTAGATCTGCAGAGTTTAGTGACTTCTGCCAGCAGTATGGAATCCAAAAATATTACTCTTCCCCATATCACCCACAGGAAAATGGTCAAGCTAAATCCAGTAATAAAATCATGATAAAGATTTTAAAAAGAGTACTAGATAAGAACAAAAGGGCTTGGTATTCAAAGTTGCAACAAGCTATGTGGGCTGACAAAGTAAAAATGAAGAAAGCCATTGGTTGTGCACCCTTTGATTTATTTTATGGCATACATGCAAGATTGCCACAAAATAATTTATTGCAAATGTACAAGTTTATCCAAAAATATGATGATGAACTAGATGATGAAATGAAGATCAGGATGGATGGTTTGATACAGTTGGATGAATCAAGAAGGGAAGAACATGACAAAAATGTTAGGTTGCAGCTTCAATATAATGATTTGTATGAGAGAAGGAATATTGCTAGAATTTTTGAAGTTAATGATTTGGTCTTAATGTGGAATGTCAGATTAGAGGATAAAGAAAAACATGGAAAGTTTGACCCTATCTAGTTATGACCATACATCATTGATAGCAAATGGAGTTTTGATTCTTATATTTTAAAAGATTGGACTGGAAATTTTCTAGAATTGCCTGTTCATGGACAGTTCCTAAAGCTCTATTTTTCCTGATGTTTTTTAAATCCATGAACAATTGTCTGTAAATAAGTTTTGTGTACATGTTCCTTGTTTTTCCTGTCTGTTGTAGGTTAGTTTCTTTCTTGCAGGTGGTCTTCTCAACTCAGAGTTTTGGAACCTTGTCATGCCTACAAGAGACATGTATCCTTAATTAGAGCCATTGTTGGAACTATTCAAAAAAATTCATGGTTCTGAGGTTTTATTTCTAGTTTCTGCAAATTATTTTAGGTCTCTGACCTAAAGCCCTAAGTCATTCATGAAAATCTTGCTAAAACCCTAGCGTATGTTCTAAAATGAAGTTACTTTTTGTAACTTAACTAACTTAAGTCATGTCTCTAATTCATCATTAGTGGGACCATATATTTTATTTCCTAAGTCCTAAGCAGTGTTCCCTTTTAATTTTTCCTAAGTTTTATTTCCCCGAAAAACTTTACCCTTTATATTTGTCATGCAAATCAATTTTGATCTAACAGTCAGCTTAATGACTTAAAGAGAAGATGTAGTCTATCTATCAATTAAGCCATTAAGAAATGCGGCCACATGTCCCATGTGGGTTTAGATATGCAACAGATTAAATAAGATAATGTGTAGACAAGTTAGATTTGATCTAACGGGCAACATGAAGGCTCAATGAAAAATTGTGCAAGATTTAATGATCAAGGCATTGCGCCTGATTGACAAGTGGATTTCTCAGTCAAAATAGGTCAGATGGATAGAAAGATTTCTCAGGACCAATTAAAATTCCATGTAGATGTCAGTGGGACCAGCATTGCCAAAGTTAAATCTAGAGTAAAATTTCAGACAAGTTGCAAAAGATCTAACGGTCAGCTTAAAGGCTTAGTGATGAGATGTGGATGATCTATTCTTAAAACCATTAAGCTATAATGAAACATGGCACATGGAAGGCCTAGCATAGTAGTAAAGAAGAGATTAAAGTGATGCAAATTAAATTTGATCCGACGGTATTTTAGACAAGTTGCAGAAGATCTAACGGTCAGCTTAAAGGCTTAGTGATGAGATGTGGACGATCTATTCTTAAAACCATTAAGCTATAATGAAACATGGCACATGGCAGGCCTAGTACAGCGGTAAAGAAGAGATTAAAGTGATGCAAATTAAATTTGATCCAACATTTGACTTAAAGACTTAAAGAGAAAGATGAAGATCTTTATCCATCAAGCCATTAAGTTGTTGTGACATCTGGCATTTGTGATGTCATAATCCTGGGTTCGCTGAAGAGTTAAAATTAAAGCAAGTTACTTTTGATCAAATGGTCAGCTTACTGGCTCAAAGACAAAGATGAAGGTTTATATTTTTTAGGCCATTACACCTGCTTGCCACATGTCCAAGATTAGATCTGAAATCCTGGGTGACTGATGCAAAGTGGGCAGTAGGAAGCCTTCAAAAGACCCAAATAGGGCAATGCACCCCAAAACTCCAACCTTCTAGGGCCAAAGTGATTCACACTTATCAAAAGTGTGGGAAATGACTTGGTTAAGGTTATCACAACCCAAAAAACCCAAGGGAAACCTAATCACTAGGTTTCACCAATCCTACAATACCAACTACCAAGAGTGGATTCACAAGCACTTGACCCAAATTCTCACCAATACCCCAAAAGTGACTTATAGGACCAGGGATGACCTATGCTCATAGATTTCATCTATTTATGTCCCTACCATATAGTTCCAATGGTTCCTTCACTCAATTTCAACCCATAGGACATGGTTGCTTCACAAACTCAATACTAGGCTTGTAGCCTTTTCTCAAAGGGAAATTGATCTTAATTGAGATTATTCCACATAACCCCCTTAACTAATTAGGTATTTAGACACCCTTTATGGCCTAAGAAATTGGACTCAAGCCCTAGAACATGGAAATGAGAAAGAGATAGGATAACACATCAAATTGCTTTTGTAATTAGGCCTAAATAGGCCTCCACATGCACTACAAGTACCTTTAGGATGCATCTAATTCCCAAAATGATGATTGGATCATGTGAGGGTGTGTAAAAGGGTCTCCTCCACCAATTTAGGGCCTCTGATGAATCCCCAAATGAGAGTTATGATTGTTGTCCTAATTTTGGATGGGTGCATACATAGTGATATACACCTAGGGCATCATTGTAACTCCATCTCCCTATATTTTTTAGAGCCTATCCTGCAAATTCTTAAAGAGAATCATATAAAAATGATTTCCACCAAGGATCATTGAATTCCCATGGTGGAAAGAGGAATTACACTCAATTTTCTTAGAAACCAAAAGAAAATGGAATAAGGATCACAAGAAAAACTCTTGGTGTTAGATTTGCATGCCCTTCTGTTTGTACCAATCCATACAGATCGACTATTCTTAGGATTTGCAGAGAAATGGTTATATTTTATTGATTTCAAAATGCCAAATTACATTATTAGCCTACCACCCTCCTGAAAGGGATTTTTTAGGCACTCCCAACGGTTACATAACATATTTGAACTGAATTTTCCATTTGGGAGTTGTTTTACAAAAAGTTGTTAAGTTCGCTCAAAAGTTACTTGACAACTTTTGAGCAATTTTTGCATATTTTTCATTTTTGCCAATTTTATGGCCAAACTTGGTCTCAAAATTATTTTTGTGATCCCTAGTGAATCCAAACATGAAAAACCTAAAAAAAACCTATTCTTAGGATTTTGGACCATTAATGATCAATAGTTGACCAAGGGCTCATAAGGTGCCAAACTTGGAACTATGGCCTTACAAGGTGGTCTAATGATTAACCCAATATCTTAACATAACTATAGGCCTTCTTGGGACCTTGATGGAACCCCTAGGTTCCATAGGAACACTTGGCTCATTCAGGGTGCTCCTGCACCATACTCCCCATGAGATTTGAACTCAAGTTCCCACTTGAGGATAACTGGTCAACGATGGTTCCATGTTGTTTGATATGTTCCTTGGTCATCTAGGTAGCATCTATTGGAGGGAGTCCTTTCCATTTCACTAAGTAATGCATGTACTTATTCTTCTTTGTTTGCTTCAATACCTTGGACTCCAAAATTATGTCTAACTCCATTGGTGTGCTTGGTGGGAGATTTGTTACATAGTCTCCATCATCTTCATCTTGTGATCCCTGCACATTAGTGATATTTGCAACACACTTGTAAGGAGTGAGGTCTGCAATATTAAAAATAGGAGAAATCGGTAAAGTAGGAGGCAAGGAAAGTCATATGTATTTTCACCCATCTTGTTGAGGATGGTGCAAGGTCCAATTTTCTTCATGTGAAAATTTGAGCATATGCCTTTAGGGAGTCTCTCCTTCCTTAGGTATGCCCATACCTTATCTCCAACTTTGAAATGAACTTATCTCCTTCTCTTGTCTTCTTGTGCTTTATATTTCATGGTGGATTGTTGTAGTTACTCTTTCACTTCCGTCTGCACTTTAGAGATCAGTTTGGCTAATTCCTCTCCTTGTGCACTAACTCTGTAATCAGAGGGTAACTCTACCAAGTCCAATGGGCCTTTTGGATGAAGTCCATACACTGTTTGGAATGGTGTCTTTCCAATGGATCTGTTCATGGAATCATTAAATGCAAACTCTGCTTGTGGTAGGATCATGTCCCAACTTTTGGTGTACTATTTTGTTAGGCATCTCAAGAGATTTCCAAGAGATCTATTTACTACCTCCATTTTGCCATCTATTTTTGGGTGATATGATGAACTGTAAATCAGATTTGTGCCCAATTTCTTGAAGAGTGTCCTCCAAAAGTGACCTTGAAACTTCACAACTCTATCAGAGACTATTGTTTATTGTAGACCATGGATTCTAACCACTTCTTTAAATAATATATGTGCTATATGGGAAGCATAATTTGTGCCTTTGCAAGGAACAAAATGCAACATTTTTCTAAATCTATCCACAATGACAAAAACACTATCATAACCCTATTTAGTTCTTGGCAAACCCATTACAAAATCCATTGAGATTGATACCCATGGCCTAGAGGGAATTGGTAGGGGTTGATACAGTCCTTGGTTGGTGGATACACCCTTTTCTTGTTGGCAAATAGTACAAGATTCTACAAAATTCTTGACTTCATTCCCCATCTTTGGCCAAAAGTAACTTCTTTTCACTAAATTAGTGGTTTTGTCTATCCCAAAGTGTCCTCCTAAGCCACCACAGTGTTTATCCTTGATAATATTTGTTCTTGTAGAACACTTAGGGATGCACAATTGGGCTCCTTTAAACAAGAGTCCATTCTGAATCAGGAAATTAGAAAAATTAGTATGGTATCTGCCTACCATTTTGGTGCATACCTCAAAAATTTCTCCAAACTCTGGATCATCTGCATATAGGTGTTTTAGGGATTCAATCCCTACACTCTAAAGTTTTAATTCCTCAATCAATGTGACCCTTCTACTTAGGGAATCAACCACTTTGTTTGTCACTCCCTTTTGTGCTTTATGTTGAAGGTATATGCCTGCAACTGCTCCATCCATTTGATGTGTTTGACTCCAAGCTTTTCCTAACTATTTAAGAAACTTTATGCATGGTTATCAGTATAAACAGTGAATTATTTAGGGAGTACATAGTGTCTCCACTTTTTTATGGCTTGTACCATTTCATAAAGTTCTAAATCATAAGTAGAATACCTCTTCTTTGCATCATTCAATTTTTTTGAGAAAAATGGTATAGACGTACCTTCTTGGCTCAAGATTGCACCTATAGCCAGATTGCTTGCATCCATTTCAATAGTGAACACCTTGTTGAAGTCAGGGAGCACTAGGATTGGGTATTGGGCCAATTTGTTCTTGAGGTATTGGAATGCATCTGCAGCTTCTTTAGTCTACTCAAATATGGTCTTCTTTCCACCTTTTATAGTGTCCAACATAGGAGAACACACATGGCTAAAGTTCTTAATAAACTTCCTATTAAAGGTTTCTAAACCATGAAAGCTTCTAACATCACCTTGATTCTTTGGTGGAGGCCAGTTGACTATTGCCTCTGGATCCATTTTGAGGGTGCCTTGGGAGATGACAAATCCTAAGAAGACAAGTTCCTTCTTCATGAACATACACTTTTCCAAGTTAATCACTAACTTGTGCTGATGGAGTCTCTTCAAAACCTTCTCAACATGATCAAGATGTTCCTCTTTTCTATGACTATAAATTAGAATGTCATCCAAATATATGACCTCAAACTTGCCAATAAAATCAATAAAGACCTCATTCATGAGTCTCATGAATGTACTAGGAGAATTAATCAAGCCAAATGGCATAACAAGCCACTCAAACAATCCCTCAGTTGTCTTAAATGATGTCTTCCATTCATCACCTGGCTTGATCCTAATTTGGTGATAGCCTGATTTTAAATCATTCTTTGTAAAGTAACAAGCAGTGCCTAATTGGTCCAGTAGATCTTCCATTCTTAGGATTGGAAACCTGTATCTTATAGTGATTTTGTTTAGGTCTCTACTGTTAGTGCATAATCTCCACTTGCCATCCTTTTTAGGGGCTAAGACTGATGGGACAACACATGGACTAAAACTTTTCTGAATTAGTCCCTTTTCTAACAATTCATTCACTTGCCTTGCAATCTATGCATGCTGAACTGGTGTCATTTTTTATGGGGCCTTGTTAGGTAAGGAGGAACCAGGTATCAAGTCTATTTGGTGACTGATATCTCTTAAGGGAGGGAGGGTTGTGGGCAGGTCACTAGCAGTGACATCACTATATTTTTTAAGCAATTTCTTAATTTCATCTGGTATATGATCATCATTATCAGACCTTATACTATCTTTGGGATTTGAGATTAGGACAAAAGCTTTAGTTTCAAGCTCCTTTAGTACTTTTAACATTTATTTTCCACCCGTGGTTATGACAGTAGGTTCTTTCTCTATTTTGGTATCAGGCAGGGGCTTCATGGTGAATGTTTTCCCATATTTAGTGATAGAGTAGGTATTTTTCCTACAATGGTGTGTGGCATCTACATCATACTGCCAAGGCCTACCTAGAAGGATGTGGGAGGCATCCATTTACACAACATCACAAAGAACTTTATCTTTAAAGTCAGCTATAGAAAACTCTATCCATGCTTGTTCAGTTACTAAGGTTCTGTTGACCATTTGTTAGCCAAGAGACATGGTAAGGAAAAGGATGAGGCTTCTTAGGGAGATTTGAATTTTTGAACCATTTCATAAGATACTAAATTTTCAGTTGAGCTAGAATCTATGAGTAAGTTACATACCTTCCCATTGCATTTGATCTTTATTCGAAAGAGATTATTCCTTTGAGGAGGTTCTTGACTCTGTGGTACTTGAAGGAAGACTTGTCTCATTATCAAACATGCTCCTTCCTCTGGTTCTAGGTCCCTTGCATTTTCATTGTCTTCTTGCTTCTCCTCTTGAATGAGTTGTGCTCTTCTTTCTCCCTGATTGTTATTGTTTCTCTTCTCAGGGCATCTTCCTGCATGGTTTCCCAATTGATTGCAGTAGTAACACTTTAGGGGTCCATTTCCTCTTCCAGTGTTTGTTATCCCTCTATTGAAGGGCCTTCTCCCTCTATAGTTTCCTCTAAATTTTGTATCACTATTTTCTCTGTCTCCTTGGTCAGGGGTCCTGCTGCTATTACCACTTTATTGTCCTCTATTCCAAGAGGTTCCCCTTCCTCTAAAATTCTTCCCACTGCCATTTCTCTTTCCCTTTCCAAAATCTTGTTTTCTCTTCCACTTCTCCTCTACCTTGAGTGCCATTTGATAAGACTTGTTTACTGTGATAGGGCAATGTAAGCTTATTTTCTCTTGAATGGATACTTTAAGACCATTCATATATCTTGCTAACTTTTCTTGTTCATCTTCTGCAATGTTTTTCTTCATACATAATTTTAGGAATTCCTCAGTATATGATCCTATGTCCATGTCTTTTAGTTTTAGGCTCTACTTCCTCCTATGGAGTTGTACCCCATAGTCTTCAGGAACATAGGTATCCTTGACCAGTGCAATCATTTTGTTCCATGAAGAGATCATACTCTTCCCATTCTTCACCCTCTCTATTTGGATGAAGTTCCACCAATTTAGGGATGCTCCCTTCAACTTGGATATTTCCCTCTTCACTCTCTACTTCTCAGGGATGTCCTCACACATGAAGAAGCTTGTTAAGGCCTCTATCCAATCCAAGGCCAAATCTACATTCATTTTTCCACTAAAATTTGGTAGATCCAACTTCTCTGTTAGGAATAAGGTGTCTCAACCTTGGATAATTCCTATTCTTATTATTTGTTTTGTAAAATGTATTTTCTTGTAAATAATGTAATTAAGTGTGAGTGTACATGTCTAGTTGGCATGTTGCTGTGTCACTCCACTTGATGTGTCGGCATCTTGAATTGTGTGTAAGGAGATCATGGTTGAAATGGTTATGAAAGATTCCTACGACACGTAAGAGCTATTTCTAAGAGATTTCAATGACAGGTGAAGACATGCAAGACATGTGGAAACTGATAAAGTTAAGTACTTTACACTTTTCCTCCTTTTTTTCCCAACTGTGGGGTTCAGGGCATCAGCCTGAAAAAAAATTTTGGGTTCCTATTTTCTCGAAGAATGGTAAAACCCTAATATGGCTATCTTTAGAAGTTGCCCTAAAAAGGAAAGTGCATGATATAAGTGTTTTTTAGGGTTATAAGAAAGGATACAAAAAGAGTGTATTGTTGGTATAATCTGGTGCTACTGGATTTCTCTCTATGTGTCGATTGTCTCCTGAAAGAACTTGCATTGCAAGTGTGTTATAACTGTTGTGTTGAAGATAATACATTGTGCAGGTTTTGGAGTGCTGGGGTTTTTTACCAAAAGGTTTTCCCCAGGGTAAATCATTGTGTCATTCTCTATTTTCTATATGCATGGTATATGGTTGCAATATCTTTGTTAAAGTAGTTAATGAATCTGAAATTGTAAGGATTTAAAAGAATTTACACAATACTTTCCTTTAGAGATTAGTGTAGGAAGATATTTCCGCAGCTGAGTTTCCTTACAAGTGGTATTAGAGCCTGATCAAATTTTGATCCTAGTTGTTGGGTAGGGTTTTTTGAGCTAATCTCAAGTTGAGTGGGAGTTTTTTGTGCAGAGCATTCTGAATCTTATTTTCAGATTGAGATGGCAGGTTCCTCATACAGAAGAATGGAGGTGGAGAAATTTAATGGCACTAATTTCAAGTTGTGGAAACTCGAGATGGAAGACATGCTTGAAGACCACAATCTATGGGAGGCTACTTCACTTGATGTGAGACCTACAGTGGATTGGAGATCAAGGATCAAAAGGCTAAGGGTCTCATCAGACTCTGTCTAGTAGATGTCATTCTTCTAAATGTTCTTGATGAGACTACTGCAAATTCTTTGTGGACATGGCTTGGGTCTGTGTATTAGGCCAAATCTCTGGTGAATAAGTTGTTCCTGAGAAATAAGTTGTATTCTTTAAGAATGGAGGAAGTTGGATCCATAACTGATCATCTCAATGCATTCAATTTATTGATTGCACAGTTGGCATCATCCGGTGCCAAGATCAAGGAGGAGGATCGATGTATGACCCTATTTTGTTCCTTTCCAGATTCATGGGACCTTCTTGTGATGGCCCTTGGAAGTACTATAGTCACATTCCGTATGGATGATGTGGTGTCTTCACTGCTATCTAAGGAGATGCGAAGAAAGACTTCGGATTCATCTAAGGAAGCCCTTGTTGTTTGTGGGAGATCCAATGACAAAGGAAATAAAAATGACAATAAGTCAAAGAAGGGAAGATCCAAATCCCGTGGGAGTTCTAAGACTCCTAGAAAGTCCAAGGTGAAATGTTGGAACTGTGATAAATCTGGGCACTTCCGGAGGGACTGCAAAGAACTGAAAAAGAAGAAGAAAGGCTCAGATTCAGCTTCTAAAAAGTCTCAAGAAGATGGAGATGTTATTATTACAGCTTTTGTAGCCCATGCATCCGATGATGTGTGGTTAGTAGACTCGGGTTCTTCTTTTCACATGACCTCTCATCAAAATTGGTTCTCAAAATATGAAGTGTTTGATGGTGGAAAGGTGTACTTGGGTGATGATTCTCACCTAAAGATAGTTGGATGCAGAAGGGTCACTATCAGATTTCCTGATGGACGAGTAAAGGGAATCAATGGAGTTATGCACATTCTAGGTTTGGCATGAAACCTATTATCTGTAAGTATGTTGAATGATGTAGGTGTGCAAGTTGT
>MU226658.1:471298-489465 GCA_018584345.1 Thuja plicata | reverse complement strand
TTACATAATATCCACCATGAAGATCTCTAAATCATCTATGGTTTATTTAATGATATCAGCCTTATGATATCTACCATGATGTCTAGGAGATCCTAACCATCATGACATGTCCACGGATATCAAGTCTCATGATATCCATCATGATGGAGATGTTGCAAAGTCGTCACCTCACAACATCAATTGAATACAAGTGTTCATTGTCAAAAATTCATCACCTTTCTCCAATGTTCACAGGAGGGTCGTAAGTCCCAGAGTCACACACATGAAATCCACCTTGACTCATCTCAGAGGGTGAATCCAAGGGATTTCACCTTAGACTTCTCTCTCAAGGAGAAGAATGCAATAAAGTACACATCAAGAAATCACTAATGTTGATACTCCCTCTCAACAAGGGATTTATTCTCCACAACTCCAAGCTTGTCCCAAAAATGCACAAACTTTACTTTGGCAGGAGGCTTGGTGAGAATATCAGTCGTCCAATCTTCAGTGATAATGTACCTCGTCTAAATACTAGAGAAACCATCTCTCCATGGTCTACTCCCTCTAGATCAAGTTCCTCAGATGTCAACTGATGCAAATTCTCTAGTTTCTCCCTCTATCACGAAATCATACCATAATCGCATACTCCAATCATGGAAGATATCTTTCTCCAAGAGACTTGCATCATCTGGCACATGATTTATTTGTTCATTGTTTTTTAAGAGTGATTTCCCATACACAAATGTACTTTTATAATTCCATAGTGACATGAGTGAATGTAATAAACTATGGATTTATCTCAAGAATTTTCAACACCAGACATTCATGATTAATGTGGCTCTCTTCTGAAGCTTCAATTACATGCATAAACCTCCTAACCTCCTTGTTCAAAGTTTCTTCCGATAGATTTGTCAGGCTCCTTTTGAATGTGAAACTCAAACAATTATCAACTATTAATACACCAGGATAAATCACCTCCAAACTATAATCTCTCCTATCTTGGATCTATAGGAGAATTGCAACTTTCTATTAGTGTACAATTATAGACAATCCTCCTTACTTCCTCAAAATTATGCCAGCATCTTTGTAGATGATCTTCATCAAAGGAATCTTTGTATTGGGCTTTGCTAAGACAAGATATAGAAATCTATAAGCTTACAATTGAGTTGTTCTTTTTATTCTATCCTTGTACAACTGAATTGTGTTGAGGCTTGATACTAATAGAAGTCTCTTGAGAAAGCTACAGTCTGCCTCCATTTTACTGGTCGATCATGTATTTGATGACTCTCATGTATTTGATGACTATGCTAAGATGTGGCATCAATCTTCAATATAATCTATTTCTTTCTAATTTATGATATTGAATATAATTCCTTGATCCCTTCGATCTCCTTTCTTATTCAATAATTTACCTTATTGAATTTGTTGTCAATTATTTGTGGAGTCCACAATATTTTATTATCATGTCCATTATTTCCATGCTTGGCTCTTACTCGTGTTTGACTTCTATGCTAACAAGCCTGGTAGAAGATTCAGGATGGCTTGAATGAATTTAGAAAACCATTCCAATTAATGTAGTTCAACACTCCTCAAACTGATCACAGTCAATGCTAATAATATTCCACAATCCTCATGGACAATTTGAGTTCTTAGAGTCTTCTAGAATTGGTTTTCAAGATGTTTTCAACACTGTCGTAGACAAGGGATGGAATCTGTCTATATTCTTAACACTCATGTTTCTCTTGGAGTATTCTTGATAACTTCAGGTCTGACAGTGCAAACATTGCCAATGTTCTATTGTTATTGAGGGATTGTCCTCCCAAATCAGCTAATGTACATTGTTTCTGCAAACAGTAACATCCTCTATAAGAGATATTTATATCTGCATAATCACTAGACATCTGTCGGCAAGGAGCATAGCATCCACTCCACACATCGAAGAGGCATCCAACACTGTATTCAATAATGTATACATGTAGTGTTATTGTAAAGAAACAAATTTTCTTCTGTCGATTGAATCAGTTTAAGGTTTCTAAAGCCTATTTTATAAATGCATCTTCTGTTATCTTTAGAATCGATGCATTCCATGAGATCGTCGTCTATGCTTCTAACCACTTTGATAATATTTCTACAGCGGTTAAGGGATCCACAAGATATAATCCATTTGCAAAGAACCTCCACTTGAAATCCACTCAAGGCAAGTAAGTTCTCCTTATATATAGCCTAACAATATAATCTTCTATCTGATTATGACATATGATTACTGCAGCTTCCAATTTTTTCTTTGAATAAATAAAAATTGAGTAGAAATCCTGTGGCACTGATCAATATTATTTGATATTAATTTGTGCACCCATGAATAATTTAAAGGACTCTGAAAATTTATATTTATTGACAAGGCTTTTAATGAATTTGGTTCATATGCTCAATGTGTATTATCGAATATAATGCTCTGGTTCAATAGCATATATGTCTTTCAGATCGGTTATGTTTTATTCGTTGAATCTGTAGTTGTACCCATGAATATATGTTTTGCCTCTAAATGAATATAATGCCCATCCCAATCCATGCTACGCACGGGAATATTATTTCTCATAATAATATAGGTATTCAACTGCAGGAACCAATACATCTACACAGCCAAGGGAAAAACCATATGCCTTTTAGAATCTTTTCTTTAAGTGGTAAAACTTTCTCTAAAAAAACTTGGCTCTGATACCATGTTAAGTTTTTAGGATAGCTGCAAATGTAATAGCACTGCTTGTATATATTCTGTGTGTTTCAAATGCAATAATCTCTCTTTCATTTATATTGGGAAAGAGGCTAGGAGAGACATGTCCCTTCATGGGACATGTCTATTAATTATAATTTTATAATGTTTCATTAATCAATCATATATTAGAATAATATAAGCTTGCATAATATATGTTTAATAATATATATATATATATATATATATATATATATATATATTATTAATCAGTATCTAAGTATATTATGTGTATTCTAAATGATCATACGACTGAAGCTACAAACATTAACAAATTTAAATAATTTATTGACTAAAAAATATTAAAAATATATTCTCATCAATATTAACTAAGTTACTTACGACTCCCCAAAAGGATTCAAAGAAATAGTGTCATTTGGATCAAATTTTGCTTGTTGTACACGGACCCAGTATGGTCCTGAAATAGGTACTTTTAAAATGTGGGTTTTAGTGATGCCTATTAAAAATAAATATTTATCACTTTGGTATTTAAATAAATTACATATTTGGAAAGTATAATTTGAGTACTATAACTTATATTACTGACATTTTTTAAGATTCAATCTCTACATGCTTCAAATATTCAACTCAAACAAGACAAATGTGAAAAAATAGGAAAAATAGTTCCACTTTTTGGCCAAAAAGTGGACTCAACTTCTTTCTAACACCCATATATGTGTGTGTGTGTGTGTGTGTGTGTGTGTATGTGTGATTATGCGATCTTGAACAAAATTTACATCCTTGATGCAAACAAATCATGTATACATCCATGTATCTCAAAAAAATCAAAATGGAATAAGACAGAGAAGGGAATATCAAGACTGGCTCCCTCCCTCAGCATCTCAAGATGCAAAAGGAGGAGGTGCATCTTATCTAGGTGGAGAACTTTCTCCCTCATATCTCCCCAAGTACCATGAATATGGAGGCACCTGCTCCGCCAAAAGTACTACTCTGATGTATGCTGCCACATAGTAGGTTTCCATGCTAGTATGATTGGTAACCTCACACTGCAGGACACCACACTTGGCTATGAATCCCTGAATCATCTCATCTCACACTATAATCATACAATCTCTCTCTACAATATGTGTCTAGGGCATTGTCATTTGTGTTTGTAACCCTCAGATTCATCCTCTCAAGGTATGAATGACATCCTATAGGGTCTACTCTCTAGGAACATCCTCCTCCTAGCCCCTCCACTGACAGACTTTCCAGACTCCCTCGTCACCCATGAGATCATGTTGTGCATCACCCATCTCCACATATGCTCTATCTATGGGAGGTAATTCAACCCCAACATAACCTAAGGTCCCACCCTCCCCGCGTTTTCATTGGTGCCCTGCTTGAGCTAGCACTAGGATCTCCCCCTACTCTCCTAGGAGTTAAAGCCCTTTGTCCTATTCCTGTAGCTCTCATAGGGGAATCCTCCTCATTTATCTATGGCACTCTCTCTATTGGATCAGTAAATATAGGGAATGGATGTTGGGTGAAGTAATCTTTGTACTTTGGTGTGATCCTTGTGTCTTCCATGTCATCCAAATAGTCTCAATTTAGTTTCCGCATCTGTGTAATCTCCTCTAATAAAAGGAAAGGAGATAACCTAGGAGCCCATCCCCATCAATCCTCGTCCACAAAATCAGCATAGGCAGTAAACTCCTATGATATGATCTAAGGTCATCCATACTGCCGCAATACTTGGGAGATAGCAAAATGCTCAATAATAGAAAAGGTCCTCCTGATCAAGGGACATGAAACAAATAAGTCTCTCCTTGGATCCCTCTAATTTTCCTAGGCCTGAGTACCTCGATACAGCCTCCAAGTCACTACATTGATATCTTTGAGATGATGCCTCTAGTAATAGCTCTTCCCCAAGTGGGGTTGTGTAAGGAAACCCAAATATCTGTAAACAAAAGGATAACCATCTTGTCGAGGGTCATCTGTAATAGGTCTACTAATGGGAAGGTTCTCTTATGCCTATACATGTAGTACTAATACTTGTGTAGTCATACCCCTAGCACCTAGAAATACCACCTTGTACATCTAACGATACATCTATGCAAGCAGACACTGACCCCAACCTAACTGCTCTAGTCTGGTCAGAAGTCTCTCTAGCACTCAGTCCCAACCATAAAGGAATCTTTATGACCCCTATCCACCATAATGAAACAACCAATGAAACCTGCCATGACACAGGAAAGAGGAAACTGAGCACCATATTTGATTACCAAGTCATCCCAGGTGATGGTTTGATCCAATATGGTATGATCGTGAAATACCCTTATAAGAGCTTGTATTCTAAGTCATGGAGTTGTTTCATACTCCACTCTCTCTCTCTCTCTCTCCAATAAATGGAATTTAGAGAATCCTATAAATATCCTTGGGAGTGATGGTCATCTCCCCAGTCGGCAAGTGAAACTTATTGTGTTCATTATGAAACCACTCGACCAAAGCTATGAGAAAACCATGATTCACACAGTTGTCAGGCATTTGTAGTAACCAACTCAACCCACACTCACCAATGTCCTCTCTGTGCATCTGATAAGTTCCTCACTAATCACATAGTTGGAGGATAGGTGGATCAGAACTATATATCTAGTAGTTGAGCCTAAAAAATAAGAACAATGGGAACCACTAGTAAACAAGAAAAATTGAGCTAAAAATGTGGAGCAAATGAATAATAATAGTCAGATTAGCTGAAAAACATGCCAAGAAATCTAAATTTATGAGTTGAAGAGATGAATTTTTTACACTAAGGACCTTTAAAATTCTCATTGTTTCCCATACAAAAAATTACAGATAGTATCATTAGCATGAAAACTCATACGAGTCAGGGTTACATGAAGTATGACAAAAAAATTTGATACGACTAACACTATAACAACAGATGACATTTTGGTCTTTCAAGTAAAGACTTGTACAAGTCATGGGTGCCAACCATATGACAAAACTAAAGGACCTATACGAAAAAATATTTTGAAGTAGTTTTTAGTATGAGCCATCCTACTAGACCATACAACAAAATGATCCTATAGACCTAAAAATGACTCAAAAATTTTAAACATGTTATGAAAATTTGCAAAAATTAAATCAATAGACAAGTTTTTCAACTACTTACTGGAGGCGGATAGTTCTGGGGCCGGTTGTGCCTCATGTGCTCAAATTAATGATTTCTCAATGGGACCACCATTTTCTCTCAGAGAAGGTTTTTGAAATTTTAAAATCGAGGAATGAAAATGAATCAGAAATGACCCTTTTGGCCCTTATATAGGTTTTTTACCTAATTTTCAACTTGCTCCAATTAACATGAAAATTGTACCCTTAGCTTGTTGGATAGTCCTGAATGCACTTTTGGGATCGAAATTGAAATCCAACGTTGTTTTTCTAGAAAAAAATGAAAAGTAACCTATTGATCCAATGTAGTTGATCGATGACACTATCATCGCTAGATTTGTCCTCAATATCATTCCTTATCAACTGAATCAATAATGTTCTATTTCAATCCAATAAATTCAACCTTTGTCAACCCAAGTCAACTCTTGGTCAAAATTGGTCAACCAGTCCTCAAATCAAGCTTGAATCCAATTCATCTGTGACTGGTCTAATTAAATTGATGTTTTCTATTCATCAAATTGTTTGCAACCATGCTTGACGCCTGTTGGTTATCTTTTCTTACTATTTCATAACACTTGTAAAATAATTATGCTCTATTATATGCCCAAGCATTGACCAAGCAAGAAAAAGAACAAAAATAACAAGGTATTTCTACCTTCTTCACTTTGAGCTCCACAAACTCAAGTGGGTTTACCTATTTTCTACCTTATTGACTCACACAAAGTAATAACCAAGTAGATTTATAGTGGATCTTAAAAAGCACTAGTTCTATAACTTATTAGTCTAACAAAACATAACATACGAGATGCACAAAGTATTTAATGAATGATAATAGCCACACACTTCATCTACATAAAAGATGAGTGCCTTATCCTAGGGTATGGAATTATCTCAAATACACAAATCCTTAACAAAAAAACTCACTTAAGTACACTTGCAGATATTTGCAGAAAATGAATATGCCTGACATATCACTCTGCATTTAAACTATCGATGTAATCATCAAATTTGTAAAGAAATTAACATCTCATTGAAACTATTCTAAGGAAATTAATTCTTTCCTTGAAAGAAACCCTAAAATAATCTCAAAATTTGCATTATAGATGGATAAATTGAAAAGTCCTCAACTATTCAATTTAAACAAAAGCTGAAATTTAGAACAAAGACAATCATATTTGGAACTTGAAATATTTATGTTAACTTGTATTTGTACTGATATTAAAATATTCAGTACATTTAAGATAAACTTCAAAACACCTATTCAAATTTTTGGCCTAATATCAAAGTTTTACAATCTTCTCGATTCAAAAAATGGCTATCTCCTTATCTCTCTCAAAGTAGTCTTGGAATCCTTTTATATGATAAGGATGCAACAAGCTTCAAAATACTTGAAGAATCCGATTTCTAACAACAACCTTAAACAATAAAAAAAAAAGACAAAAACTGCATCGATGAAACAACAACGATCTAGACATGTTGTTGCAGCAACAAGAAGCTCACTCTTTCTTCAACATAGCCTCCCATATATTAAAATCTTTGTCAGTTGGCCATTTGAATGTCTTTTCCTACTCTATCTTTGCATCAACATCTGTCCACCTGCATCTACAACTACTTTGGCATCAATAATGAACTTAATCAAATCAACTTCAACCTTAAACAAAATATTCATTAAGTCATTGAAGAAAGGAGTGTCAATCGGTTTGTCTAGGTGCTCCTTCACATCCTCAGTCTTCCAATTAGAATCAAATTCTCCCTCCCAATCAGATTAGTTCTTCAACTCATTTTTTTCATCATAAATTGAGGGGATCAAAGCATTATAACCTTCCCCAAATAACTGCAACTTATTCTTAAATAAAACATCCTTCCCATTAAAGAATGCATAAGAGCCATTAACCTCCTCTACCATTTGGTTAGTCTCAGTAATATTTGGTGGGATGTCATCATTATAGATTATATAAGTGTTCAGTTTGTCCATTAATCTACTCCTACCTACTCGTAGATTGAAAACAGGTCCAAGGAATGTCACAGCATCAAAATCCACCTTGCTAGCATCTCTTAGTGAATTGTGCAATCCATGCACTACTAATGATTTTCCTTTCAGAACATCCATTATAGATGCATCAACCTTATCTGTTACCAACACTTGCGGGGGCTCATTTGCATATTCATGTTTTAGTTCTTCTAATTTCTCTTCAAAATTGGTATTATTGATGATCACTTCCTCACATTTCTTTTCCAGAGAAATCATCTGATTGAAATTTTTCTCATGTATTTTAGACGGGTCCTATGTCTTTTCCAAATTCATAAATGAGACTTGGGTCATCAAATGAGCAATCTTTGTATCACCAGTTTTCTGTAAATTCAAAATCATTCTATCTTCCTTATTTTCCTCTCTAGTAGTCAGCACGTGTGGCTTTTGTGTAGGAGGGGCCAAGGACCAAATAGACAATGTCTTTGATTTAGAATCAAAGAATAATCATCTCAGCACATCATCAATTTCAAACTCAGATTTGAACATGGTATTTTCTTGTTTCCTAATTTGATCAATGATGAAGGTAGATTGTATATCCCAATCAGGTATCAATATCATATCACTATTTTCACTACTTCTCTTTCCTTATCAATAGAGATCAACTCACTGTTAGAATCATACTCTTGAAAAAAATTTACATTCTCTTCATTCCTCTTTTCACCACCCTCCTCTAAAACTAGGTTTTTCCTTAAATCACTTTGTTTTAATTTGATCAAGAAAATTTTGAATTTTCTAGACTCAATAAAGTCATTGTCCTTCATGAATTCATTATACATCATAAATCTCCCATCAAGCCTTGTTGCAAGGGCCATATCATTTTCCCCTTGCTCTTCATCTTGTTTGATTTCCCTCAATTATGTTTCAATATGTTTAAAATATGTACCATCTTTTGTGACCATGACCCTTGCTAGATCTCTCTTCACAACCATTGTTGTTTCCTCAATCCTTTTCTTCTTTGATTGTGTTTTATCAGTGGATACTGCCTCATCACCACTCTTCACATCTTCTTCCATTTCTTCTTAAAATATTTTTCCATGCAAGGCCTGTGTACCCTAAGATTCTTGTTGTTGGTTGCTCTCACTATGGAACTTTAGTACTTGTGTCATTAAGGTCTCATATAGACCAAGCATCTTCTTAATTCTCTAGAAATATGGGGTATCAGGGAAAAAACTAGAGAAGGTGGGATCTGATTCTTTCCATTCAACCTCTTCTCTCATTAGGTCCTTAAATTTTCTTCTCCTTTATTGGACTTCACTCCTCTCTAGAAAGTTTATGACCACATCCTCATCATCCAAAGGTTCTTGATCTCTTATTATAACCCAGGGATTCATGGTTTTTATTGCAATCTTCAAAAAACCCTCTAAATCATGGAATCTAGAAACAATATTAACCAATCTATATTGCTTTAAAAAACTATTGACCTCATCAAAGGCTTTCTTACCAGTAGAGAAGTCAGACACTGCCCAAATCCTAGGGGAAAATTTACCTCTCTTATGCCCCTCTAAATACTCCTTATCTACTAGGGTCAACTTCCAAATGAATTCCATGAAAGCAATCCTAATAGGAACAAATTTTGGTAAAATATGTGGGGGCTGAGAACACCCATAAACCCTGATGATAGTAAAGTTGTCAAAGAAAAATAAATCTCCACAATTGTGAGTAATTGGCCACTTTGGGATAAACTGCCAAGGTCTTAAAATCTTCCTCACATCAATGGATAATATATCCCTATTAACCCTTAGCATATCCAAGATTGGAGTAACAATCCAATTTTCAAAGAAAATAAAAGGTGATTGAGGAAACTTATTTCCCCAAACTTGGGTCCACCTCTGCAAAAGGAACTTCAACTTTGAACTCTTCTTTAAACAACTCTAACTCCTTATCCATGAACTTTTCATTGTAGAACATAATTAAAAACATTAAGAATGAATAGTTCTTGAATGTAGGAATAGGAGCACCACCTTGAATTTCCACCAAGGCATTGTGTATGAAATCTACCACATAACCATCATAATCATAATATATATTCACCTATGGATGTTGGATATCCATGGCCATCATCAGATAATCTATTGCCACCCTTATATCTCCATCAAATCCCAAAACCCTATACAACCCGTAGATTGTATATTGCATATAATAGTGTAGAAAGGAAATGTCAAATGGTGGCTTTAAATTTTCAAGGATCTTGACCAACCTCCCATCTACCCTAGGCATGTATCTAGGAATTTCATGTCACTTGATCACTTTGTCACGCCTTTCATAGTCACTTTCTATTGGTTCTAAATCAATTTTTGTACATATGGCACCATAAATCTTAAAGGCCTCCACAAAACTACGTTTGTCTATGGAAACTAGGGCAGTTTTGTTCTTCCTCCTAATCACCCTAGACACAAGACAATATTGCCTTGTCAACTCCTTAATCAAATCAACATCAAAAAAAGACATCAGGAACAATTAACTTTGTCATATTCAAATTCTATGGGTTACTCATTGGAACTAGCTTAACCCTATTATTCCATAAGTAATAGAACAGAGAATTACCAGAATGATTAAGAGTGACTAGATTTCTACATTGGCACCATGAATCTTTCCATTCCATCAAATTGGCATTCAGAGCACTACAAGTTCCTGGTAACAATTCTGAAAATTCATCCACGTGCTTCTTTATCACCACCTCTTTTTTACCAGAAGCCTTAGAAACCCCACTTGACATTTCCTTGCTCATCTTAAAAATTGCAGACAAATATCTTTGCTGATTTGATAGATAGTTGCAAATCAACCTCAGAACACAATTTGTGTTACAACGTTCAAAATCACTTAGAAGTAGAAATCAATTGCACCAAATCTAAGCTCAATCATACAATTTATTGCAATTCGAGCGTTGTCAATTCACCATTACTTCTCACGCATGCATGAATGGCCTTCAGTAATTGAAACTAGTTGGCATTTATTCCTTCTTTGATTTCTGGTGCAAATTGAAGTGTATTCTTTTTCTATCTCATTATCATTCAAATTTTATAACATGCAAGAGAAAAATTCCACATGTCACTACCTAATTTCTCAGCACTCCCTCTTTTCTTCACTTTTTCATCCAGTATGTCAAAAAAGTGCCACCTGAATATGTGGCAACTAATCGCAAGCTAGCAACATAACCCAAGAAATTTTCACTTCCTTCGTGAGTTAGCGACAATGCTATATGTTCCTCTTCACTAGCAAGCTCGCTACTCCTTTTTTCAAATCTTTCAACATCTTGTGAGCTAGTGAGAACTGTTGATCTTCATCAAGCTCTTCAATCATAGCCTCACCAGAGCATATGGAATACTATTTCTTCATCATCAAGCATGTGATGACCATTCATCTTCATCAAAATAGACCTTAATTACAAGCTCGTAACTTAAAACTTAACTTGACTCAAACCCATGAAAGCATGTGACCACTGAAGATTTCCAACCCATTTAACCTTTATCACGAGCTCTCAACCTAAAATTGTTACAAGACTTAACACTTGCAAGCATGTGTTAACCACAAACTGACAAGATTTTAAATTGTTGCCTACTCACAACCTAAAATGTCATACATGAACTAAACGGGCAAGTAGGTGATAAGACCAACTAAGCCTCCAGCCAAACTATGTCTCACACTCATGGGTTAAAAGGACTTAACCACCAACCACTTGTGACCTTAAGAAAGCATAATGTTTTCTTCAATCGCCAACTCGCAAAGTAAAAGAACTAAGCAAAATAGAACCTGTGACCTGGTGATAGTGGTTAATCATTCCATTACTCACAAGATCATGACATGAAATTAATTAAAAAAAGATCACTAGCGACCTTGTGACAAAGATTGGTTTTTTATATTACTGGAGAGCTCGCAACCTTGATGGTTAACATGACTTAACATTTGTGACCTTGCGACATGACTTAAAAAGACAAGACATTACCATGGACCTTGAAAAATGAAGACCTCAACTTCTAGAATATTCAAAATTTAAAAACTTTCATACCAAGGTGCGAGAAAGACAACCCTTAGCCTTCATAGCTGAAATTTGAAAGAATTAGTGTTAAAACTTCCCTAACAACATTTTTATTTCAATCCCGAGGGGGAAACATCAATACATCAATAATTTGATTTAATCAACAAGCTTCATCACTAGGGGAATTGGAGATTTGTATCAAATCATGATCATTCCTATACAAGTGATTTCATCTCTTCACATCAAGTCACTTGAATCCCTAGAGGCATATCAGTTTCATCACATCCCATCAATCTGATAGAACTTCTTAATCAAATAATTGGCTTCATCAGGACCCATATCAAGTTAATTATCTTGAGCAATCGATCAAATGGAAATTAATCTCATCGCACTACATTAGGTTGATTAGTCATTCAAACCAATCTATAAATTGGGAAATCTTCTTTGTGACGGATATTCATTTTCATCGCTTCACATCAAGATGAATATTTGAATCTTTATATAAGTCTTTGCTCAATAAGTCCAAAACTGAAATCTTCTTATCTCCCTATCAGTCTTCTCTCATTCAAGTTTGGAGCTGATATCTTCAATCGATATTCATTTGATCATGTTCAGAATCAGTTCTAATCTATGCGATAGTTTCATCGATTCACATCAATCTATTCTCAATCTATCATTAAATGTTCTTTGAATCAACACGTTGCTTGCACATCGATTCAAATAGGGGAAAATGTAATCACTTAAAATTGGTCTAGTAAACCCATATCCCGTATTCTGATTAATTGGTCTCAAAAATACTAAATCAAAGACATTTTTACTAGACCTTAATTATGTAAGTATTTAATCAAACTTTCTTTCATAATTAAATAAACTTGTTAAATAAAATCCTCAATCAAAGCTTGAATCATTTAATTTCTTGAACTATAGGGTTTAATTAAAATTCCTACCATTGTTTATTAAAATAACCCATTCACACATCCTCGCACATGTGTGAGCACATAAAAATCCAAATAAAAGTAATTAAAAGGGGATAATTACCAAATTTATCTCATTCTCCTTCCAAACAAGCACAAATTTTACTAATCTGCAATCTTCCACACAAATCAAGCTCACATGGATTGAATGGAAATGCATCTCAACCACCCTTTGTGGCTAAATCTTGGCCATCCATTTCCAAGAAATTCCTATAAAAGTGATATCTCTCCTTGTTCAAAAGGGAGGCAAATTTTAGAAGTAACATCATAATGCCATTTTTATCCTAGGTTTTGATCATGTTGTAGGAATGCATTTTCATAGTAGTTAGTGTTGTGAATTTTTCTTTTAAATATAATCTTAGCTTCAATTTCTTAGCATGCTGATGCATATTTATTAGATTAAAGCCTTGTTTTCTCATGGATTTAGCTTAGTTGCATTTAGAATTTTTTTTTTCATGATCTTGAGGGAAAAGTATGCAAGTTCATGCATCATGCCCACCCTTTGAATCTTCCATTTTGGAGTTGTCTAGTCACTGATTCTAAATGCCAATCTTATGAGCACCTATTTGAGAATCAAACTCGCTTCATCTAGGAAGAAATAAGCCAATTTTTAGGGTAGTTGTATAATGATAGATTTCAATTTTAAGGTCACTAACCTTTGAGCTAATAGTTTATTGAGTTTTTTGTTGTTTACAGGTTAAACACCACATTTATCACACACAATGGATACCCTAGAAGACCTAAGGCACCTTCCAAAATGTCTAGGACTTGGGAAGGTTACCGTCACACCAAGCCTAGGGTTATAGGTGGAATTCACTCAAAAAAAGTAAAAAAGATCAAAAATAGAAAGATAGTGATGGGGAGCCTACCTTCTCTAGTGGTGTCCTAACCTAAATTTCTCACCTCAAGATCTAAATCCTTGTCGATTATAGTCCTAATCAGGGTGGCCTCTTTTTTTCTCTCCTTTGCAAAATGAATACAATCTTACAAATAACGGTTGTCGTCACCCCAAAAGATTGACCTGTTAATGCCCAATACAACCACTAGACATATAGAAGATACAGGGGGAGGTTAATCCATGTCACAAACCACTATTGCGCTCAACAACCAAGGAGACCAAGTGCCCAATCATTCTTTCTCACCGTTGTAACAATCCCCTTAGTGCAAGAGTGGGGTTCGAACCTAAGACCAAGCTTGGATATCACTTGTTACAACTAGCAGTTGTCCTTGCACCAAAAGATTGACTTGTTAATACCCAATACAACCACTAGACATGTAGAATGTACATGAGGCAGTTAAGACATGTCACAAACCACTGTTGCACTGAACAACCAAGGAGACCAAGGGAGCAATCAGTCTTTCTCACCATTGTAATAGACAAAAGTTGAATAAGACAAAAGAATATTGAATTTCTCACTATTTAAAATGTTAGAATATTTAATATTTCATTGGTTGTATTTATTTATTTAGGATAAACCAAGGTATCCTACATTTATTTAATTAGGAGATTTTATGGAATCCCTACATGTATTTTATCCTCTAGTCCAAGTGGGAGGACATGTCATTTCTTGTAATTCCTTTATTAAGGAAATTAGCTTATCCTCCTTAAGAGGATGTTGACATTGTGCACAGACCTATTATGGATGTTGGCATTCATGGATTGGTGAGTTACTTAGTAACTCTTGTCCTCATCTCTATTTAAGAGATGTTCATCTCCCATTTCCATGTTGTTATTGTAATGATCCTCTCTCTCTCTCTCTCTCTCTCTCTCTCTCTCTCTCTAGGCTTATGACTCATTCATAATTCACAAGGGGTTTTTCTTTTCTTTTCCCCTTTCAAAACTTCTTGTCTCCTTGTCTTGGCTCTTTTGGTGTATGCTCCTTGTTTTGCATTTCTCATGGTAACAAATCTTCTCATCTAATAACTCTCTTGGATTATTATTTATTTCCTTTTTCTTTTTATTTTTCCTTTTGTGGTATCAAATCTTGGGTTACTAATACTTGTTTGAGAGAAAGTTGTTGAAGGTTACCAATCTGTGGAGCTCATTTGTTTTGAGAACATTTTTTAGGAGAGGGGCATAAGCTCTTACTCTAACTCATTGTGTTGTGATTGTTTTTTTTAATTTGGGTGGCTTTTCACCAAACCTATTTTATATTATATCTTATAATTATGTTCTAACCTTCTTTCGAAGGCTAGTCACCAGAGAGTTACTACTTTTATTTCTATTTTTTTAATACCTCTTAACCTCAGTCGAGAAACCGCAAGGTTATAGTTTTTTTTTCTTGTCTCACACCTCATTGTGGGTTGAACAAAAAAAATATAATTTCTCTTATTTCAAATTAATCTATTTATCTTTGTATTTGTTTTGTCATTCATATGCATGTTTCTCTAACTATATTTGATCTACATGCTTATATCTATCAATCGACGTTTAAATCTCTATTTTATATTAATAATATCTATGTATTTTATATTATTCATGTCAGTAAATCTCACTGTGTTTGATGTCGGTGTTAATCTTAATATCTATATTTTTTAAATCTTTTTTCTCTAAATATATATCTATATTTCCAATTTCTAACGTTTCTTCTCTATTTTTATCGTTTGTGCATGCATATTAGTTTGTTTTTTTTGAATGCGTCCTTTTCTATTGATTGTTGCAACCTTGTCATTTCTCATGGAGGATGAGGATCCAAACATATATCATTTTTACCTTTTTAGGTGTAGTAATCCATATTCAAATATCTAAATCTAGCAAGTCGGCCAAATCCTTCTGGTAAAGATTTGAAATTTCTCACTCAGATTAAGGGTCCCAACATTAGTTAAATGGTTGAATATTTTTGGTAATTTTCTGCATCCAATTAAGAATAACCATTCTAGAGAAGTGGGAAGCTTGAAACCTTCTGAAAGATTTAGTATTTTTTTTGGATGCCACTAGAAAATATTTCAGAGCTTTCATATGTCTTGGAACCCTATTGTGACTCTTTCTTTTGGACTCTTCTCATTTCATCATTACTTGGAGTGGCCCTCCCACCCGCTCCTTCTCCTCCAGTAGTCCATTTGATTATAGGAAGTAGACGGAAAAACCACTAACATTGTGCTTCATTTTGTTGAAGGTTGCCTCATTGCCAATTTTTTTCTTTGTCACTCCAAACAGAGGAGCCTCATGTGCATCTCATTATACTTTGATATTGGTATCACTGCTCATTATACTTTTTGGTGGTTTCATATAGTTTATGTTTGGATCATATCAACCTACACATATCCATCTCTTATTTCCTTTGTCATTCTCCAATTATTTGTCTCAAGGTTTACAACTTTAGGCTTGTTCATCGTTTATAATTGCATAGTATTTAATCTTTGGTCTGTGATCTACATTTTTCGCATAAATTTCAGTCAAGGGTTCAGTTTAATCAATCTCTATCATATATATTATTTGTTTCCTTTTGCATTCTTTGGTTTCATTCATCTTCAACTCTATTTAAATGAGGTATAATTGTCTTAACGTTATCTTAAAAATAGCAGGTAATTCATCATAATTTCTTTTAATAGTTCCCTCAAAATTTGCACCTAATCATTTAGTTTGAATATTTTATTTTATAGTTTGAATCATTTTGTATATTTGTATAATTTATTTATTGAATATATTTTAATGTTTTTTAGTTAAATGACTTTGATGTTAATTGAAATTAAATTGTTTTTAAATAGTTTCCATATCTTCTTTAAATAGATTAATAATATTTTATAATATTCTTACATACAATGTTTTGAACTGTTGTCTTAGCTATTAATGAGCAACTCCATATGTTGGGAAGGCCTTTGTATTGCAACATTGTTAATTTCTCTTCATTCATCACCCACCCACTCCTCTCTTGCAATGTTGTAAGTTGATAGTTTATGCAGTCTTTCTCCCTCTCAACCTACGCATTGAATGTTGTAAATTCCAATACTGGACTGTAGCTTATTTTTTCTTTACCTGTTGCTAAGAATAACTCCAAGCCTATGTAACTCTCAGCCTGTGATCTCCCAGCTCTTCCTTTTCCCAACAAATAATCATATCCTTTTTGTTTGAATGCTTTTTAAAAAAATAAAAAGTTTGACTCATTTAATATTAGTTTAATTTCATTGTTTTTTTAAATAGTTTCATTATTTGTTCCTTATTTAGTTTTTTTTAATAGTTTTTTTTTATCGGTAAAATGTTGTAGCCAATATATTATATTAATATAAATAATAAATTACATAGTCTCCATTCACTGCGGGCACTGGTAGGAAAGAATGGAGAATAAAACCTCCAGTCTTGCCTGGGACATAGTCCAGATCATAAAATTACATACATTTTATGAGGGCATACCCTCATTTACAGAATATGGAATTATACCATCCATTTTTGGTATTGTCATTTCTAAGGACATTCCCTTAGTATTTTTGACATTTTGAATTACATTTATGAACCTTAAAATTAAGGTTCATAATCTAGCTTTTGCTTTCTTTTATCAGATTCGAGACAAAGGTTCCATGTTTAGTTATATTAATAATAATCCTAATCTTCACCATTAGTCCAGGCTTCTGCATACTATCCTCCCCATTAGCATCTGTATATTTCCTACATATATATGAAAACTAAAGAGAAAAATTTGCTCTTAAAAGTTAGTGTATCATTAGCCCTTATACAAAATAAATCATAGGTTATTATATTTTCAACGCTCTATGCTAATAAATTTCTTCTGTTAAAACCTTCTGCATCAAATTTAGTACTTTAAAAAACCATAGTAAGAGAAACCATGTTGATCTCCTCTATATTATGCATTTGGGAAGTGTCATTTAAATAATTCTATTATCGTTTGCTTTATTAAGAATATTGTTCATTATCATTTCTTATTCAATCATAACTTTCCATGTTTTTTAATCTATTTGTAATGAACATATAGATGAGTTACAGAGTAAAAGGCCATATATATATGTGTGTGTGTGTATGTGTATTGTTGATGACAATTATTCAATTGTGTATTGTCATTGATGTTTACACAAGTATAGTGATGTTTACACAAATGTCTAATCCTATCCGAGAATAGTCAGTTCATGCCAAGAACTCTCGGGCATTGAAGAGGACCAAAGTTATTTTTAGTTCTAACCAAGTTCACATGGGCATTACAGTATTGGTTGGGCATTAAAGGATTTTAGTGTTGACCAAGTTAAACAATTAGTGTCAGCCGACTAACAGCAGTTCACATTTTATAATTAATTGGTTATATGCAGCCGACAGACATGAGTTTTATTATTTATTTGGAAGGATATTAAGTCTGACTTTATATATATATATATATA
>MU226658.1:416212-427658 GCA_018584345.1 Thuja plicata | reverse complement strand
TGTTTATATGAATATTTACATGTTTGATTAAGTTAAAGAATTGATATGTCTTACACAAAGATAGTATAGAATAGATGGTTGGATAAACAATTGATTACATAAAGGTTAAAGAATAAAAGAGATAAAAGTTTTAGAGGTACTAATTCACCCCTCCCCTCTCAGTACATACTTCCCATTATTTCCAACAATTGGTATCAGAAATAGAAATATTATTTGGAAAGCTTAAAGACTTAAGAGAAAAGATCATACAATGGAGAAGTACAGACTTGACAAAAGTATTGAGAATCAGAATCTAGAAATTCAGATCTTCTATGAACAGTATAAAGAATCTAGAATCAAGATGAGACAACTATTAGATGAAATAAAGATTATGGAATCTCGTTGTAATGAGACAAATTACCAAGAACAAGAGATACTAGATCTATTTGAGTCTTCAGGATCTACTACAAGAAAAGTAGCAAATACATCAGAAGAAAGCATCACAAGCTTAAATGAAATCAATCAACATCTGGCTAGACAAGTGAAATCTCTGTAAATCAATAAAGAGACACAGATGGTAAGAATGATTGATGTCATGAACAATGCTAGACAAGATGAGAAAGAGAGAACATTAGCTATTGATAGCAGAAGAAATATTATAGAAAAGCTACAAGAAAAAGAATCTGAAATACAGAAACTTACAGAACATCATCATGAGATTACAAATCAGATTATTCTAATGAGTCAAGAGGCAAACAAAATGAATGTTGAAATCATTGCAAGAATAGAAGCTATTAGTGGGATAAGGGAATAAAATGAAAAGATGAAACAAGAACTCAGAATTTAGCAGTGGCATAATGAGATAATCAAAAGAGCTGAAGAAAGAAATAAAAGAATGGATGATTTTCTTGATGGACAAAGGAGAGCCAACAACAACTCTGGACTAGGCTATACCGAGAATGAAGAATCACCTAAACAGGTTGATCAAAAGAATGTCTATACAAATCTGAGACCAAGAAAGTTGACATGCAATCACTGTAGAAAGCAAGGCCACACATCAAATGTATGCAAGAGCAAAATGAAAGGTATTCCTAAATCTACATCTTCATTCATAGGAAGTTGTTATAAATGTAACAAGAAAGGAAATAAAGCATATGAATGTAAGTTTGAGATGAAACAACCAAAGAAGGAAACCTACATGGAAAAATATTGGCCTACTTGAAAAATGCATGGGCACACTACTCTTGAATGCTAGAAGAATAAAAAGCAAGCATGGAAGCCTAAAGGTTAAGAATCTACCTATCAACCGAAAAGAGTCGGTAACCAGTATGTATGGGATTACAAACTTGGGAAAATTGTACATCATGTGGAAGATTTGGTCACATTGCTGCAAATTGTATGAGATAATGGTCAAGAAAGCCTAGAGGATGGAATAACCCTAGAATGACATGTTTACACTGTCATAAAGTTGGTCATCTCAAGAAGGACTGCAGAGACTGAATGACAAAGACTAGCACCTTTGCCAATGGAAACACCATTGAAGACATTAGGAAGATGAGAAACAAAATGTGGAGGAAAGCTACAAAAAATGGTGAAGTTGGACCAAGCAATGCAATTGGTGACACCCTATCTAATGGATCTGGTGACATCACCACCCCCACCGAAGTAGAACAAGTAAGTATGGAACTACACTACACTAAGTTATATTTTACATCAGTTCCACTCATACATAGTTGAAATGCCAAATTAGCATGATTATAGATGCACTATGGAAATTCTGTGAAAACTATTTCATCAGTTAATACATACCAAAATACATCAGTATATATTCAAAGATGAATTGTGTGCACTTACCGAGAATCATTGGTTAACGTGTAAATTCTAAAGTTGCTAGTGCAAACCAAGATCCGTCGGTAATCATATAAGATGACAAAGTTTTTTTTGCAATACACCAAAACCCGTTGGTAAATGTAACAAGATAGATGACTACCCCGAAACATCATGTTGTCATCGAGAGGGAAGTTAGTGTATCAATAGATGACTCTATATTCACACACCAAGGAGTGGTTGAGAATTAATAACTCGACCTAGGGAAAAGTCTATAAATAGATGAAGGAAGGGTTTCATTTCTCACCTGCGATTTGAGCAAAGTGACCAAAGTGGAAATAGAGCTAGAAGTGACAGCATTGCAGAGTGACTCCAACCCATTACAAAGCACTCCAAGAAGATCACATACAACTACAGAGGTTGAAGTAAGTACCAAGCATAACCGAGAACTCTATTTATCTTTTATGGAAAGCCCTAATTTCAGAAACAATGGCCACAACATCAAGAATTGTTAAGTTGAAGAGAATCAAGAAGGATAAGGTCAATCTTGTCAAGAACTCTACCTGTGTAGAACCACATTACAAGATATGCCCATAGGTTGCATCACAACCCGACAATGCTAGAGAATTCTCACAAATCCTAGCTAGGGTTTTTATCATTGAAGACGTGCGAGCATACATACACTACAAGATTGAAGAAATTGGTGACCTGGAGGTTGAAGAAGATATGCAAAGATGATGACACTATTAAAGTTGAGCACAAACACATTGAAGTGAAAGGGCTCACAAATTCCCTATTATTCCTGAAAGAGTTTAAGACCGAGTGGATTCAGTTAGTATTGAGCAGGATCCACAACCATAAGTTATGGCTAGATGATCCTAAACCAATAACCCCAAATGTTATTCATGTGGTCATCGATTATCCAATAATCAATAAGGTAAAGGCATTAAATCACCCTCGCAAGGTTGAAATTGAAAATAATATAGGAGCTACATGGGATGGAAGAGGACAAACAGTATCCACCATCACCGATGATGAAATGAAATTTGGAGCATGTGTCCTAGGATACAAGTTCTTTCAAGCTAGCATGATGAACAACATAGCATTTGGAGAAATGGATACATCATATAATATTGTGAAGAAAGGAACTCAGTTGGATCTATCAGAACTTCTACTCAAGCAACTAGAAGAGAACCTAAAGACAATCATAAATGCCAAATCAAATTCATGTAGGTTTGGTTCACTTATCATGTGCATATTCTTTTACTTCCAAGAATCTTTTCCATCAATAGGAGATGTGAAATGGGATACAACTAGACCAGTCACCATACAAATTAGTGAATTTATAAAATCACTAGGAGACAATTTTGAGTCAGTCATGGATGAGTACTTTGCTAGATTCAAGAACATAATGCAGAAAAGAGTAAGGATCCCTGAGAAATTAATTGAGAAATTCAAGACTGACATATGTTTCATGGTAGACACATACTTCACATACATCAAGCCTACTGTACCAAGAATAGCATGGCTACAACCACTTGAATATGAAGCATACATAGATCAAGAAACCAATGCAATTGATGAATTAATAAATGAACCCTTAGATAAATCACAACCAAAGTTCGGTACCTATGAAGAAGCTAAAGATAGAATCAAAAATGGCTTGGTTGTAAAGAAGATAGTCAGGGAGAAGGATAAAATGGTCAAGAACTTAAATAAAAGGTTTTCAGTTATAGAATAAGAAACCGAATAGATAGAAGAAACTAAGGGACAGTCACCCATCGGTGAAGCTAAAAAGGAAAGTGAATCTGAGTCTACAGAGTCATATACTCCATTACCTTCACCAGCTAAGAAGCCTAGAACTACAGTTTCTACAAGGACAAGAAGTCAAACAACTAAGGACACAAGTCCTTCACCATTGAAGAAAGGTCAAGTAAGGACCTATAAGAGGAAAATTGAAACACAGAAAAGAGGGACAACAAAAAGGATAAAGTTCATTAGAACTAAGGAGGACATTGAGGACACAGAACATGATGAAGGTGTTCAAGAGGAAAATAACAAGATACTTGAAACATTTGATGAGGTATGTGCCTCAATTATCAAATCAAGTTCAGTAAATAGTAGGAAGGTCAAGAAATTGTTAACATTAGACCCCTTGGATCAAAATAAGATTGAGGAGGAAATCATCAAGATGATGTGCATATTTAAATACCTCCCAATACAACTGGCAAACAATATGCCCAAAGAACTACAAGATAGGATATCAGCAAGATGGACATTTTCCTTGCACTCTGAGAAATAAATCAGGGAAAGAGCCCTAGTATCAGTCATGCCTCTTGAATAAAAAATGGAGGAAATCAAAGAGATGATGAAGGTTCATTCCAAAAGTTTCTCACCAAAGTTGAGAGCATACCAAGTGCTTAAAGGACATCTACTTGGTCTAGACAGAAAAAGTGAAGCTGAATGGAGAAAAATACTTGATATTCCCAAAAAGGATACAAGTCCCAAGCCACAGAGAGCTCTTACCAAGAATCAAGATTCCAAGGATGAGCAGGCTACTGAGAGAACTGAACCAATTATCATCACTGATGTAGAATTGGACAAAGAGGAAATGGACACTACAGGGAACAAGAATATGGATGTTGCAGATGAGACATGGCTAGACACTACTATGGACAATACAATCATTGATACCATAGATGATCCAGTAGATGAAATTTAGAAAGATGAAGATGTCAATGTTTCCAAGGACCAGACCAGTGAAAAGGACACTAGATTTGATGCTGCACAGGTGAACATACCGGGCAACATGCCAATATTGATGGAAGCCATCAATATACTCCAGGAAAAGGAGAAATAACCTACGAAAGATGAAAGCATACCTTAAGACAAGGGTGATGTAGAAGAAAAAGATGCATCTAAAGAAAAAAAAGACACATCTGAAAAACCAAAAGATGCTACTGATGTACAACAAGAAAAATCTACTAATTAAAAAACTGAAGTAGAGCAGCAAGAAAAAGATGGAGAACAAAAAGAGAAAAGTGAAGAAGAGAAGAAAGATGATACACCAGATAAAATAGAAGAAAAATCTGCACCAAGGTTAATGAGGAGATGCCTTCACCTAACCGACAGGTTGACACTGAGCAGAAGGTAAAATAAAATACATCTACCAAGCCTTCACCGAGCACTTCAGAGAAGACAAATGAACTAGCACTAGTAGTTCACAAATCTTCATCCACACAAATCTCAAAGAAGAAGAAGAAAAAGAATAAGAATCCAGTTACTTTGGATGAAATTATTGAGACTCCAGTATGTGCTCCTAGAACATTGCATCCAAATAAACTAACAAAGTATGCAAGACTTTGTGAGATAAAATCTATCCAAGATAAGCTTAGGAAGGCAACAACAGAAAAAAGGTACTCAGAACTACAAAAGACATACTACAACAGATAGTACCTGACACTATCATTGATCAAGATACTCCTATACTTGATCAATTATTCATTCTCACAAAATCTATCACATCTCAGAATGTAGATGCTGAAAAGGCAATTGAAGAGCGAGCAGAATAGAAATTCCAATTCAAACTAGCAGAGAAAATCAGCCAAGAAGTGGTAGAGAACAAGGTGAAGCTATCTGAACTTGTAAGTACATTGGACCCCATTATTTTAGAATCTATAACCTTAATACAAAATTTATGCACTTTAGATCAACTCACTATTGAGTATAGTGAGAAGATAGCACAAATTGATGCTGATCTATAAGCAAGTGCACAAGGTCTCACTAACAGTGAAGATGCAATCAAATTGCACTATGAACAGCTAAAGCAAGAAAGAAAGTTGAGAAAAGACATTAAAAATGTAGAATCAAAGTTTAGAGATGAGGTAACCAAGCTCCAAGCTCTAATTTTACCCAATCTCACATTACTATAGTAGCACATGCCACTGGCAAGAACACTAGTTGCCACCCCAAAAATGTCTGTCCTAGACAAGATTTATGATATGCATGCCAGAATTGCATTAGAGCACATCACTTTGGAACACCTTAAAGAGAAATGGGAACAGATGATGGAAGAAATGACAAAATCTCATTCCCACATTCTAGACAATCTATAAGTTACACATTTTTCCCAAAATCTTGACAACTTGTAAGTTGTACTTCTTTGTCCTTAATATCAAAAAAGGGGGAAATGATGTTCATATATGTTCAAAATATGAACATAATAAGGTGATAAGGAGAAATAAAGAAAGGAAAGTATAAGTATACATGTACATATATACTATAATGCATACAATTAGGGGGAGTCATATAAAGACAAGATATATACATGGTGTGCATACTAAACATTTTAGTATTCATGCACATATCAGTTTTTGATACTAATGTCAAAGGGGGAGATTGAAGACATTATTTTTCCATTAGTATGCAAAATGAAAATAGTTTCTGAACCTTCGGTAAACCTACACCAAAAGACATACTTTCAGAGATCATAGAAAGTACAGATATCAGATATCACCGAATGTGTGAAGTTCAAGAGACACCCAATGAGACAAATCTCAAGTGAAACTGAAAGAGAAAAACCAGATGAACCCAACACTGCAAGGGAACCCGATAGACAGTTCAATCAAAGGAACACCGAAAGATAGGCAAACTGATTTAAGAGCAAACTGAGCATTAGACACCAAAATTTAGTTACATCCCAGAAAAAGTGGATCTGACTTCCACGTCAGATAAAACACTCATATTCTATTTATAGAGTTTTGTTTTGTTTTAAAACCATTACTTAAGGGACAAGAAACAGTATTGTAATTGTTTTAATCAGTCTAACTGATTGAAAACATGCAGACTAGGAGATAAAGGTAAAGTTGTAAACCTGTGATCATAGAGTTAAGTTTTTTTTACGTGAAATTTAATTAGGTCAATCTATCTTATAAATAGTGATGACATGTAACTGATTGAATGTTTGAAGATGTTAAGTTGATGATCATGCAAGGCATTAAATCAGTTAATGTATTGTATTGTCATTGATGTCAAATTGATATAATCTGTATGGTCATGGAAATACTGTTAAAGACTTCAAAGAACCAATAAATCAAAGGCTATGCTATCAGTAATGCATATAAGTCAAGTATTCACTAAGTGACTGTATACACCAATGTAGTGCATGCCAACGGTCAGAGTAAAAGAGCAGAGTCATAGTGTTACCCAATGAGCTAATGCACAAAATTACCAATGAGAAAAGTTATAGTGTTGCACGATGAGAAAAACATAGAGTAACCTGACGGAAACAATTTTAGTGTTGCTAGACGGAAAAGACAAGGACGGAGATCCTGATGACAACTGAACGCACACTGACAGGATAGTCAGTTATCATTGATGACTAACTGAAGTGTTGATCGACAGAACAAAGAGTTCATAAATGACAAAATTCTTAGTTGTCAAGAGCTATAAATAGAATTAGCAGATGCTTATCATTATTTTAATCATCCAGATAAAGCTGGAGATAAGTAATTGATTTAAAGCTAATTTGCCCAATTGGCAAGAAGATATCTTTGAGATAAAACATGAGTTTGTTTTAAATCTATTGGTGAGAATTGTGGATCACGCCAAGAATCAAGAAAGCCAAGAAAAGGTAAATCATGTCTATATAGAGACAAACCCAATTCATTATGAAGGGTGTGTGGGGTTAAAAAGAGAAGAGGAAAGATGCAAAAGAAAATCTGAAGGAGAAAAAGTCTTCATTCAGCCCTGGTCAACAAGCTAAGGAAAGAGCTAGATTCTGCAGACACTGATGGACAATGAGACAACATCATAGAGAAGAACAGTGTGGAGCAAAGGTATGGAATAAATTATATTGATCAAAGAGGTAATAGAATTACAATAGATCTAAAAATCTATAATTGAGTTGTATGTATTAACAGATCATTAGTGTTTCAATTTAAACATTGAAGAATCAAGTCTCTTAACCGAGCAGAACTTAAAAGTATTTTACAATTGAGATACATCCCAAGGAGTATAATATTTTTTTATCATAAAACTAGCATTGGATATGCCTAATACCTATTGACAGGCCAAGTGAGTGTTTGATCAAGGATGGTAGAATTAGATGCCAGATACTAGGTGAAGAACTATCTTTTAAATCCTCTAACAAGGTCACACCTAACAGTGTGTTTGTAACCTTTAACAACATTGGCTCCTAACAGAGCTCACTTTAGAAGAGTGAAAATTTGGGGTATTGGTCACAGTGGATTTCCCCTAATAGGGTTTCTATGTTAAAATCCATGTGTTATGTGTTTATGTTTCATTACTTTACTATTTTACATTTCACATATGTAATTTTTGATTTATCGGTATACTCTATATATTTGTTGTATTTCGGTAAATAGTTTACTGCTTATCAGTAATCATACAGAAGAGATATTTAAAAAGCAATCCGACAAGTAGAAAATTGATAAAAATATTTCAAGGCATTCAACTTGTAGGATAGAAGATAACTAGAGACATAATTTGTGGTTATAAGTTTTAAGGGTTGATTTAAGGATTAATTTTTTAGGCCACTGATTCACCCCCCCTCTTAGTTATTACTAACAATTGGTATCCGAGATTGTGTTCTTAGAAGGAAGGTTTCAAGACCTAAGCTAAAGATCACAAGATGAATAGACGAGATGTGCCCAAGTTGAAAAAAGATAATTTTGCTTCATGGCAGAGTAGAATAAGACTCCACTTATCAGGTATTGGAAATGATGTTACTCAATACCTAGATACTAAATATGTGTTTCCCACTGGAGCACCAACAGTTGAACAAATGAGAGAGAAGCATGAGCACAACTGAATGATGACAGAACTTGCTTCCTCACTCTGTGATGCTGAATTTGAAGATGTCAAAACCTGTAAGATTGCAAAGTAGATGTGGGACAAATTGATGCTTGTACATGGTGGTGACAAGAATGTTTTGAGAGCCAAGGCAGAAAGACTTAGAGGAAATTTTGATGATCTCAAAATGAAAGAAGGTGAAAACATCACACAGTACAACACAAGAATCAAAGAGGTATTCAATGCTATCTGAGGAGTTGGAGGTGTACTAGAAGAAGATACAATGATAAGTAAAATTCTAAGAACCTTACTTCCCACTTATGCTATTAGAGTATTTTCCATTCAAGAAATGACAACAGTAGCAAATAGCAATGTTACTCTAGACAGTTTGATTGGAAGACTGATTTCATTTGAGATGAATAATTTTGATAATAGTGTCTTACCAAACATAGAGTCTGCATTCAAAAATTCTATGAGAATAAGTAAATCAAGTCATAAACACACTATGAGAAAATATAGTGATAGTGAAAGTGAAGAAGAAGATCTTGATGAAATTGAATCACTTATGGCTAGAAGAATGAAAAGAGGCAAAGGTAAATGCAAAGGTAAATTACCACTTGTTTTTTTTAATTGTAAAGAGATTGGACACTTTGCTGCAAGATGTCCTAACAGAAAAAAAGATGACAGAAGTAATGATAGATCATTTGAAAAGAAGATTGACAGAGGTGATTACAGAAGCTACTGACAATCAGAAAGAAGAGATTCCCGAGACTACAAGGACAAAGGAAAGAAGGTCAGTTACCTAGCAAAATGCAAAGATGATTATACTGACACCAAATCTGAGGAAGACATTGAGAAGGTGTTTGTGGCAGTAAAAGATGATTCAGATGATGATGAAAGGTATGTAGAAACTACACTCATATCTAAAGTTAGTAAAAATGATGTCTAGATCATAGATAGTGGCTGTACTCACCATATGACTGGTGATAAGCCAAATTTTGAGACTTTTGAATACTGTAAAGGTGGTTCAGTAAGAATGGGTAATGACACATCTTGTCCAGTAGAAGGTAGAGGAACCATAATGTTGAATAACCAGATAAAATGTGAAAATACTTATTGGGTAAATGGATTGAATTATAATCTATTGAGTGTTTCTCAGTTGAATAATTCAAGTCACAGAGTAGCATTTGAAAATAAGAAGGCAAAGATCTTCAATAAATCAGGAAATCTGATTGGTACTGGTGAGCACACAAAAGGTAACTTATTCTATCTGAATGATACTGACACCACTTGTTTGATTACTAAAAAAAAAGACATATGGTTGTGGCACAAAAGATTGTATCATGTGAACTTTGACAACATGATAAAAATTAGCAAAAAGAGAAATGTCAGAGGCTTACCAACGATGATCAAGCCTGACAACATCATATGTAAGAATTGTCAAAAAGGTAAGATGAAAAAGTCTAGTTTCAAAAGAAAAACCCATACATCTGATGCCATTCTAGAATTAGTCCATACTGATTTATGTGTACCTATGAGGACAAAGAGTTATTATGGAGATAGATATTTTATTCTCTTTGTTGATGATTACTCTAGAATGATGACAATCATGTTTCTAAAAGATAAATCAGAATCAGTTAAGATGTTTAAATGGTATAAGGCAATGGTTGAGAAACAAAGTGGTAAAGAATTAAAATGATTAAGGTTGGATAGAGGAGGGGAATTTATTTTAGATGAGTTCACTAAATTTTGTAATGAGCATGGAATTAGAAGACAGGTCTCTGCACCAAGAACACCACAACAAAATGGAATTGTTGAAAGAAGGAACAGAGCCATAGTTGATTGTGCAAGGACACTAATGATAGAGAAAGGCATCACCCAAATCTTCTGGAGGGAAGCTATCAGTACTAATGTTTATACATTGAACATAGTACAATTGAAGAAAGACACCAAAAAGACATCTTATGAGCTTTAGTATGGATACACACCCAATGTAAGTTATTTCAAAAATTTTGGCAGTCAGTGTTATATCTTACAAGATGATAGAAATGGAAAAATTGACTCTAAGAGTGATGAAGGAATATTTATAGGGTATTCTACCAAGAGAAAGGCTTATAAATTTCTAAATAAATCCTCTAACAAAATTGTTGAAAGTGTAAATGTAAAGATAGATGAATTTACAGAGAAGAATGAAAAGGAAAACACTAAAGAACCAGAGGACTACAATAGGTTTTCTTACAATGAGGAGCCTGACACTCTACCTGACCAAAAATGTAGAGCACCCGAGCAATAGATCATTGCACCCGAGCATCAGGCTACAAATATCGATGATCAGAATATTGCTCAAGATGATGCACAAAGTGATGGAGAACAAAATGAAGAAAAAAATGATGATCAAGCTGATAGAAAAAGAGATAAACCTATAATTGCAAGATATGTTAGAAGGAACCAACCACAGAACCAGATCATAGGAGATAAAAAGACTGGTACGAGAACCAGAAGTAAGTCTCTAAATACAAGATGACTTATTTGTGATCATGAGCCCAAATCTGTCAATGTTGCACTAGATAATGATGAATGGATAAGTGTTATGAATGAAGAGAATGAGCAGATAGAGAAAAAAAGACATGGACACTTGTACCAAGACTAGATGAAAATAATGTCATCGGTACAAAATGGAATTTCAGGAATAAACTGAAGGAGAATGGAGAAGTCACCAGAAATAAAGCAAGACTAGTATGCAAGGGGTATGCACAAGAAGAAGGAATTGACTATGGAGAGACCTTTGCACCCATTTCTAGGCTAGAAGGAGTGAGAATATTACTTG
>MU226658.1:404097-416026 GCA_018584345.1 Thuja plicata | reverse complement strand
TTTGTAAGGACTAGTGAAAATAGTAATCTTTATTTGAAGGAAGATACTGATGCTAACATTTTGATTGCTGAGATATTTGTTGATGACATCATATTTGGAGGCAATGATATGCTATGCATATCATTTGTAAATGAAATGAGCAAAGATTTTGAGATGTCTATGTTTGGAGAGATCAAGTTCTTTCTTGGTCTACAGATCATGCAACAAGATGAAGGTATTTTAATTACACAATCCAAATACATCAAAGAAGTACTAAAAATATTCAAGATGGAAGATTCCAAACTAGTTGGAACATCGATGGAAAATGGATGTAAGCTGACAAAGGAAGACAAGTCATCAGAGGTAAATTAGACTTTGTACAAATAAATGATTGGAAAACTCATGTATGTTGTACACACTAGACTAGATATTCCACATGCAGTAGGAATAGTTGCAAGATTTTCTGCTAATCCTAGAGAATCACATATGACTGCTGTGAAAAGAATTCTAAGATATCTGAAGAATATCGAGGAATATGGATTATGGTATAGAAGAGAAGGAAAATTTGAACTAAAGGTCTTTACCAACACTGATTGGGATGGAAATTGATGACCAGAAGAGCACAACTAGAGGAACATTCTTTATGAGTGACAAACTTGTCACATGGATTAAAAAGAAGCAAGGATGTATCTCTCAGTCTACTACAGAAGCAAAATATGTTGTTGCTGCTGCAAATTTCTCAAATATTGCATGGATCAAACAGTTACTGGAAGGTATGCATATGAAAATTTTAGAACCAGTAATTATCTACTGTGATAATACAAAGTACAATAAACATTTCTAAGAATCTAGTCATGCATGCTAAAACAAAGCATATTTCCATCAAGTATCATTATTTGAGAGAACAAGTTCAGGAAAAGGAGGTGATACTTGAGTATATGCAATCAAAGGAACAATTGGCCAATATCTTCACCAAGACACTACCCAAGAATGCATTTGAGTACTTGAGAAAGAGACTAGGGGTCAGACCCTTGTCTACTGGTCAGTAAGTTGACTAGAAGGCTGCATCAGCCTACATATTATCAGAATATCATTCATATTGATGTAAGCAGAGAGATGGACTTCAAGACAAATCTATATACAACAAGGTACTTATCTACTCCGAGCACAATAGTTATTACTGATGGATTGGGAAATTCAAGGAATATATTATGAATATAAAAGATCCGTTTGGCATCACTTTCCAAAATTAGTTTGAAAAGATATTTGTTTGGCATTGCTGTCAAAGGGAGAGAGATATCTCATTATCATACTGATAAAGAGAGATTATATCGATTATCATCTCAGGGAGAGATTATATCCATCAAAGTATCCAAAGGGAGAGATGTAACAAGAAAGGGAGAGTACACACAAAGGAAAAGAAAATTGTTGACAAGAGACATCACAAGAAAGGAGAACAGTCAAAGAGAGAGAATTTGACATAGAAGGAGAACACATTACATCAGAGAAAGAAAGATTCTACATCTATCCAGTGAAGGGATTGAAGACAGAAAGAAAGCTACAAGAATCAAATCAAAGCTATTTGAGCTTACTGATAGCCAGACATTTGTATGTGTTACATTAGGAAAGCTTGATGAAACTATATATTTCATATTGTATTAGTAATAGTATAGTATGATAATGTAGTATGTTGCCATCAATGCCAAAGGGAGAGATTGATGACATGTAACTGATTGAATGTTTGAAGATGTTAAGTTAATGATCATGCAAGGCATTAAATTAGTTAATGTATTGTATTTTTATTGATGTCAACTTGATATTGTATTTTCATTGATGTCAACTTGATATAAATACTACCAAAGACTTCAAAGAACCAATGAATCAAAATCTATGATATCAGTAATGCATATAAGTCAAGTATTCATTAAGTGACTGTATACATTGATGGAGTGCACGCCAATGGTCAGAGTAAAAGAGAAGATTCACAATGTTACCCGATAAGCTAATGCACAACATTACCAACAAGCAAAGTTACAGTGTTTCCCGATGAGCAAAACACAGAGTAACCCAATGGAAACAATTTCAGTGTTGCCTGACGGAAAAGACAAGGACATAGATCCCAATGACAACTAAAGTCACACTGACAAGACAATCGGTTATAACTAATGACTAATTGAAGTGTTGACCCACAGAACAGAGAGTTCAGAAATGACAAAATGGTTAGCTGTCAAGAGCTATAAATAGACTTAGCATATACTTATCATTATTTTAATCATCCAGATAAAGCCAGAGATAAGTAATTGACTTAAAGCTGATTTTTCCAGTTGGCAAGAAGATCTCTTTGAGATAAAATAGTAGTTTATTTTAAATCTATTGGCAATAATTGTGGATCATGCCAAGAATCAAGAAAACCAAGAAAAGGTAAATCATGTCTATATAGAGACAAACCCAATTCATTACGAAGGGTGTGTGGGGTGAGAAAGAGAAGAGGAAAGATGCAAAAGAAAATATGAAGGAGAAGAATTCTTCAATCAATCCTTATCAACAAGCTGAGGAAAGAGATAGATTCTGTAGACACCGATGGACAGCAAGACAACATCACAGAGCAGAACAGTGTGGAGAAAAGGTATAGAACTAATTGTATTGATCAGAGAGGTAATTGACTTACAATAGATCTAAAAATATGCAATTGATTTGTATGTATGAGCAGATCATTAGTGTTTTAGTTAAACCATTAAAGCATCAAGTCTCTTAACTGAGCAGGACTTAAAAGTATTTTACAATTGAGATACATCTCAAGGAGTATCAAAAAGTTTGATAATAAAATTAGCATTGGATATGCCTGATACCTATTGATAGGCCAAGTGAGCGTTTAATCAAGGATGGTAGCATTAGATTCTAGATACTAGGTGACAAACTATCTTTTAAATCCTCTAACAAGGTCACACCTAACAATGTGTTTGTAACCTTTAACAGGGTTGGCTCCTAACATAGCTCACTTCAGAAGAGTGAAAATTTGGGGTACCGGTCCCAGTGGTTTTTCCCCTAACAGGGTTTCCACGTTAAAATCCATGTGTCATGTGTTTATGTTTCATTACTTTACTGTTTTACATTTCACATATGCAATTCTATATTTATCGGTATACTCTGCATGTTTGTTGTATTTTGGTAAATAGTTTACTACTTATCAGTAAACATACAGAAGAGAGATTTACAAAGCAATCCAACAAGTAGAAAATTGATAAAATTATTTCAAGGCATTCATCTTGTAGGACAGAAGATAACTAGAGACATAATTTGTGGTTATAAGTTTTAAGGGTTGATTTAAGGATTAATTTTTGAGGCCATTGATTCACCCCCCCCCCCTCTCAGTTATTACTAAAAAATAGATGTTTTAATCATTCAATAAAATATAGGAGAGGATGAATGTAGACAATGAGCACATCTATGGATCAGACTGAGAGTTTCAAGAAGCAGAACAACAAAAGATGAAATTGGTTATCAAGAACCAAGAACATAGGCTACCGAGTAATAGAGGTATTATTGAATCACAATAGGTGATACATATATACATGCAATATTGAATAGATCTGTAATCAGCAATAGTATATTGCATACACTCAGGTCAATGAGTAATTTGCTTACATTCTAACAAGTGAAGCGAAGTGTAAAAATCCTTTCAAGAAAGGTGGATTTAACAATCCTATTGTAAATCTCTTAACCAAGTGCACACTCAACAATGTTTCTAAAGCTCTTGACAGAGTAGACTTTAACAGGGTTCCACATGATACTCCTAACAGGATAGATCATCAAAAGTGATCAAATTGTAAGCCTTAACCGACCCCTTCCATACTACAGATAGTGAAGATTTTGTGGGTGCCATCCCCACCGCAGTTTTTACCTTCTTACACAGGTTTTCTGCGATATCATATCATGTGTTATGAGTCAATTACTTTCATGAATGTTTCTATGAATGTTTACATGTTTGATTAAGTTAAAGAATTGATATGTCTTACATAAAGATAGTATAGAACATATGGTTGGATAAACAATTGATTACATAAAGGTTAAAGGATAAAAGAGGTAAAAGTTTTAGAGGTACTGATTCACCCCTCCCCTATCAGTACATACTTCCCATTATTTCCAAAAATTGTGCATGTCTCATTGTCTTTGATTTGACCATAATTTATTGATACTTCATTACTGAGTTTTATTGAAAAATCATTTAGTAACTTGAGTTATTGATTGTAATAAGCTTTTAGACCCATTTCATCTTCTTTTTTGCACAACTTATCATTCTCGTATGACTGACCATCAAGATTTTGACTTAAAATATCATCATAATTTGATGTACTAAGTGTTGGATTATAACTAGAAAATGATAATAAAACCAAATGAATTTCATTAGAAGGTAAAATAATTGCATCCTTGGTTGGAGCATGGCCATTTTGACTCCAAATTTGATCTTGAAAGTAACCGGTCTAGTTATTTCTATTAGCCGATGGCATAATTTGAAGATCAATCATGTTGTAATTAACTAAATGAGATGATTGCAACTGATTTGGTGCATTGACTGGATTGACATAGGACTATAATGGTTGCAAAAATTCAATCAATTGCATATTAAAACTTCATTTGGATTATTTGTACCATTTGTAATGTGACATCCATATTTTGCTAAGAAAAGATCCTTGTTGAGTGCATCATAGAAGGTAGGAATCTCAACAAAAGACCTAATTATGCATGCAAATGAGACATCCAAACACTATAAATAATGCTCTTTTAACATTAAATCATGCAACATCATTTTTTAATCTTGAACCCTTCGATATGTGAGAAGAAACCGATGATTAAATTTGACAATAGACTCTTGAGGCGTCGTTCTCATAGTAGAAAAATAAAATAATGAATCTTGTGCACTCACATTGGGATAAAATTTAATTAATAATAAAAAATTGAATTCAACCCACGAGAAAATAAAATTGGATGGAAGTCTCATATACCACTGAAGCGCTACACCTTGAAATGTCCTAACAAATAGATTACAAACAACATCTTCATGGATTAGGTCCTTATTGATCCTTGCACGATCTATAAAATTTTGTCTATTATTGGGGAAGACCACAGGAAGCCTATTCTTTACATGTAAAGGAATCTCATTGAGACCTCCGGTATACAGAAACAACTACCAAGTGAAGCTAGATCTCCCAAAGATCTAACCCATTCAAGTGTTCATGTAACTATGAAAACTTTATATTCATACCTCCTTCTAGTGACACTTCTGTTGAGGGGTGTTTTGGCACAATCATCAACATGCCGGTAGAACACCAAATACAACACCTCTCCTAAAAGGAAACCAACCTCAAGATATTGATAACTCAAAGGTCCCTTTGTGCTAGGTTATGAAAATGATAGTTGCACCAGTTTGACTTGTATTCCCCAAGGATGTAATTCTTAGTCTAGGGGAGATGGAGAGGAGCCAAGTAACAATATGAAGCTGAAACTCTATATCTGAGGAAGATGCACTTGCATCCTCCAAAAAAAAACTAGAGAAGGAAACTTTTGTTCCTTTTTTCTCACTCCTGAGAATTTGTCACATGTTGTGGCATGTCCCCGAGATAGTGATTTGTTATTTTTCCACCAAATCGGTGTAGATAAAATTTCCAATGTGTTTTTTGATAGCTCAGATTTATCCATCCTCGGTGATTCTATTCATACTGGTTCCACTTTTGCACCACCCACCAATGCAATAGCCAACATTTAAAGTTCATCTATTGTTACTTCCCCTCCATGTCTTAAGAAAGTTATAGAGAAGAAAAATAGGCACACCTCAATGCTAGATACGGAGTAGATACAATAGCTAAGCTATTGCAAGATACCCCAAGCCCAAGAAGGCTTGAAGAATATCTAGAGTGATTTTTGACCCAAGCTCCAACCATAATTTTTTGTAAATTATTGATCCTATTGGGCATAAGGATGAAAGAAAAGTCACAAAATTGAACTTAAGCTTAAGTGGATTATATATGGTCCAACCATTATCTAGGGGAACATCTATCATAAAATTTGACATGGGTGCATTGTAAAAAAGACTTAAATTGGAGGTGCACAAGAATTTAGAGCTCCAAAAACAAGTGACCACTTTAAACTCCTTTATTTAATCCATGTTGCACATGAGTGACCAACCTACTAACCAAAGAATATGAATCCATATTGAGGGGTTAGACCCTAATAAAATGAAACAAATAAAAATGATTCGATGTGTCATTGTGGCAATGGATAATCGGGTCGGTAAACTTACATTTGATGTAATGTTGTGTATTGAAGAATATACATGGGAATACACTCTACTATCAGAGAAATTGAAAACTTGGAACAACAATTTGTAGAGTGTAAAAAGGAAGAGAAATAATTTGTCAATGATTTCTCATGAGTTACAAGAGGTTTCAAATTTAACTCTGGGCCTTTTGACTAATGAAGGAATAATCAACATTAATAATGAGAATAAATCTACCACATGGGTGGATATGATAGAATAGGAAATCTCCATAACCGATGAGCTATATACTCAGATAAGAACAACCCTAGAAAATTTTTGGCACAACATCCAAGATTTAAAGAGACACGTGTTTACTCTAGAGATAGACTTATTTGAAGGAAATAGAGATACCCTATGTAAGAGAAGTGATATCACCTAGAGTTTTAAGACAAGAATAGATAAGGAAATGTCTACTAAAAAATTGAATGAAAAGACAATGGAGATCTTGAAGAACTTGGTATGTTACTTCCCAATCTTTAAAAATGAAATAGGTGAAGTGCAACCAAATATTATAGAGGTTGATTGGGAGATAAAAAAAACTTAAGTTGAGGGTTAACATGATGAAAAAAACCCATTCCTAAATCAGTAACATTGGTTGCCTCCTAATATAGGCAATACAAGGTAAGGATGTTGCCATGAGAAGCACAAAAAGAAGCTAACAACAATCCTGGGGGCGGAGCAGTCCATGGAGGAGGCAAAGCTAGACATGGAGGGGCCATTGTCATTAATTAGATCTTATTTTATTAATGTTTAAATGTTCTTTGTCCTAGTTGGGTATTTTGAATTTGCAATGACGACTGCATTTTTCCCTTCCTCATTTTTTAATTTGTGTTAGTCCTCGATTGATAAATCTCATTCAAATCATTAAAGTTAACATTTGTGTCTCTTACTAGCAATCACGTGTATTTTTTAATTTTCAAGCATGACTCCATTTTTGACACCATTAATGTCGATTCACATGATTCTAGATTTTTAGGGTGATTTCTATCATTTACAATTTCCAATAAATTGCTAGGATCTATTTAGGATATGTAATCATCATCTATATTTAATGATGACATTCTTTTTATGGCCGCACAACTTGCCACAAAACTTGGTCTAAATAGGGATTAGGGATAACAAATTTTAATTGTTCACTATAGCATTTTTAGTTATGTGCTCATTTTTATAAGTGCACTATCAAGTTATGGAAGATGGTTCATTTATATTGTTGGAGTTATTGTATACTATGCTACCTCTAGCTATGTAATTTTAGAGAAATTTTAGATTTAAGGAGAAATAGATTGGACACAAATCTAGCATGGACGTGATTGGAAAAAGTGACAGTGAGGAGTGGTCAAGGGAGGCCAACTCCAAATAATTATATGAAAAAATTAGGATCAAAGATCAAGCTGATACTTTAAGGAGTGTGATGTTTCATTTGTTAATGAAACTTTAAATAGATGCTTCAAATTTCATGAATTTGAATGTTGGGCTAAACAATGTCCTAATAAGTCCATAGGCACTTGGGAAACCACTGGACTAATAACTCCATCTAGGTCACACCTTTTTGGGTTTCATCTGGTCTAGCAAATGATTCCATTTTCATGATTTTGAGCACTGGGTTAAGGAATGCCCCAATATCTCCATGCATATTTAGTATCACAAAAAAAGAGAGAGTAATACTAGACAAAGTTAGAATGGTCAGTATTGAAAAGAATGGGAATAAAGCTTCTAGAACATTACAACTAAGAATGCACACATTCATTTTGTGGTGACGACGACCACATTGTTAGCTTTAAGCTATATAACTATGACTGGATCTATAACATTTGTACCAGATTACGAAATTAAGTTATGACATGTTGAAGAATTTGCAAATCATGCATCATTTATACAACATACATAATGAATTATTGTATTTTAACAATGTTAGTATTCTTCATTTATCATTTGCACCAAATAATTTTCTTTATTGTGTATATTTGTGTAATTTTTCAAGTACTTGTTGATATATGTAATTACTAATAGTTGCATATTTGAGAAAAATTTAATTCACAAGTATTGTATTTTATTTAAAAGATTTGTTGTTCATGAACAGTGTCCATTAAATAGTGTGTTGGCTCTTTGATAGATTCCTCAACCAGGTTGCAAGACTTTGTGGTTGAAGAACCCCATCAGATCCCATGCAAAGTTCTAAACCCTCTAACTTTTTTGACTCTTACAAAATCACTTATAAGTAATGTCTTTAACTTTTGCAATTGATTAGTTCAGTTGGGCTCAAAACCATGAAAAATCTCCTATGCAACGAGTTGTGATGACATTGAGAATTATAAATTATTAAAATAAATGTAAAATGTATAATGTAACATTTTTATTCATTATTAAATATAATAAATAAACGTAGTTTAACAATGTAGTGTCATTTTTTTTGTTTATATTTGTGTAGTTTTTGAAGTTATTATCAAACATAAGACAAACCTTATGTGTATTTAATTATTGATAACTCCATTACAAATTCAAGTTGTTCAATTATCTAACAATAAAGTATAAAATTTTTGCATTATTAATACTTACTATAACTAGCCACTCCCTTTGAAATATATTGGTGCAGGAGCACCTAGGTGCGCTAGTTGATACAATGTAACCTAGGGTTTGCTTCTTCTTTGTTTTGGTTTGTAGTGGTTCTACCCAGACCACTAGGTGAATAAAGGGACCAAGAGTCCTAGTGTGTGGAGTGTTAAGTAGGAGGATGTGTCTTGTTAGGTCCTTAGAGACCTTTGTGTCCATTTAGGTCCAATTTGGGGATTTTGGTATTTCTTGGCCAAATGAGTCAAAGAAGGGACTAGAGGTCCTATTTTTTGTTATTTCATCATAATTAGGGGTTTGGAAAATTTTGGACAAGTTTAGACCAAGTTTAGACACCATAGCTAAAAGTTGCAAAAAATTGTCAATATTGTCATTCACAACATTGACAACTTTTATGACAAGAATGCATTTTCGGTGGAATTGGTTAGATAACTATCTAAAAATTATTAATTGGTGTGGAGGTCAACTACTTAAGATCATCCTCAAGCATTTTGGAGGGTTGGCAAGCTGGAGAAATTTGTATACGGACTGTGTATGACAATAAAAGTGACTGTTAAGGTATTTTGCGGTGATCTGATAGTTTAATCAATTGAATCTAATTCTGTGAGAATTGTTTTGTGTAATGTAGGTTAATAGAATATTTTGTGTGGTGTTAGTTTGTTTGATCAAATAATTTTAGTTTCTTTTTTAAATTCTTTTGTTTTCAGCACTATCGTTGTCCTGAACTAAGCATTGTCAACAAATGGGGTCTTAACTCCATTTTCCACCATGGCACTTGCACGGGATTTTGGATTATGAGAGTAGACTCCATGTAAATTGTGTATAGAGAAGGAGGGGCCCAGGAAGTTATGGCAGCCATTTTTAAGGTGATTCCCTAGGCGAGCCAAAGTGGCATGGCTAGGGATCACCAGTGATTACAGAGCTTGCTAGAGGGATTGAAAGCATTCATAGCTTCAATAAGTGGATGTGGGAAGGTAGGAGAGTCAATGAAGGACCATAAACTTAGAGGATGAGTTTTGAGGAGTTGGTTTGATATCCAAGAAGTTCCATTTCTTGTGCAGACAGTGACAAAGACCTAAAACCCTCAATTTTAGGCATGAATATAGGAGGTACTGTATGGACACCTCTTAGAGCCAAGACCTATAAAATCCTTAGGTTCTTGAAAAAGGGTATCAAGATATGAAGTTTTTTTTCATACTTGTTTGGAGGTTTTAAGATTTATTTCAGAAAAAGAGCCTAATTAGGCCTAAAGCTTGTAGCCCTCTTTTGGGTGAAATTGTCTTGGAATTTGGAACTCGTTTAGGCTTACACTTCCAAGTAAGGTTGTGGAAATTAAAATTGGTCCTCTTAACAATATTGAAGACTAACTTTCCATTTGGGAATGTTTGGGATCCACTTGGATCAGATTGTGTAGATGGTGAAAGAAAGACCAATTTGGGTCTAGGAGAGAGCATGAAGAGTTTGCATTCTACCTTGTTGGTGTTCACTAGTTGAAAGTGTTAGGTTCTTGTGAGAAGAAACCTAAGGAGCCTAGGGTTAGTGAAAGAACCCTAGTAGGTCAAGAATTGGCCTAGGAGACCCTAGAAGAAGCTAGGGGAAGCATTTCTACTGCTACATCAGAATGGTATCAGAGCAAGTTGAGAAAATTGGGAAGATTGGTTTATGTCAGAAGTGGAATCTTGTGGTTCTACAAAGATGGTGACAAATGAAGAATTAGCCAAGGACATGGAAGATAAAAAGGAGAAAAATAAAATCCTTTAGGGTACCTTGGAGGCAATGAGGATAAAGATGGAAGAACTAGGAGATGCTGCTAGGAAGAAAGACTTTGAAGCTGAAACCAGTAGTGGGGGTAAGTAAAATATTGAAGAGGAAGAATTCATCCCTGAACCAAATCCAATATTGAATGAGGAACCTTTCCTGAAGGCCATAAAGGCATTAAGTGTCAAAGCCTTGGAATGAATACCTTTGTTTGGAGGAAAGCTGGATATTGAGATAGTCATTAACTGGATTGAAGCAATGGAGAATCACTTCGAGTGTGAGGGGATAAGTGAAGCCCAAAAGATCAAAGTGGCCAAGTCTAGACTCAGAGGGTCAGCTTGGACTTGGTGGAAATACCTTCAGGATGAGAGGGTGAGAATGGGAAAGTAGCCAATAGAAAATTGGAATGCCATGGTAACTAAGTTGAAGGAGAACTATCTTCCAGAGGATTATGAGATCCAGCTTCATAGGAAGAGACAAAACTTGAAACAGAAAGACCTAGATGTGGCCTCATATATTGAGGAATTCCAGAGATTGTGTCTAAGGTCTAAATTGTAGGAAGAAGAGTCAATCAAAGTGGCTAGATACTTGGGTGGATTGAAGTGGAACATCCAAGAGGAGATTAGCCTATGGACACCCACCACAATTCAAAAGTGTCATCAATTGGCTATAAAAATGGAAGAAAAGAATAAGAAGAAAGGGGATTCTACCTTCAAGAACACCAATAATAATAGAGGCAGAGGAAGAGACCAAAGGGGTCAAATTGGAGGCTACCAAGGCAGGGGTAGTGAAAAAAGATCCCAAGGAGAGAACAAGTTGATAGAGCAGTAGACTAAAAGTAGTTCAAGAGGAGGCTATAACAGAGGTAGGGGTAATCATGGTGGTCCTAACAGTGGAAGAGGAGGTAGGAGTAGTTCCTATTTTGCAACCATGAAATGTTATTACTGTGGACAATTAGGTCATCCGGCCTATAGATGTAACACCCCTAAATTGGCATCTTGCAACCCTAACCAATTGTGTTGCATTTGTCATTCTTCTGAATCTTCAAAGTCCTATTGTACTAGGAAATTCTGAGTTTTAACTGACTCTGCTCGACCTTAGTGTCAAATGTAGAAAATCCTAAATCTGCATTAACCATACATTATGTTTAATTCCTAAATATCTATTATCTCAACAAACCTTATGATTGAATTAATTTAATTATAAAGTCCTAGCACTTTAATTAAATTAAATTCACCCTTTTTAGCTAAGACACATAAAAAGGGAATTAAATGATATTTAATTATTAAATAAATATCCTCATTTTCA
>MU226658.1:378442-393942 GCA_018584345.1 Thuja plicata | reverse complement strand
CATAATCTCATATAGAATAATCTCATTTTACAATAGATTAATTTCAATTTCTAGAATAATCTCATTGAAATCATGGCATAGTTTTAATCTCATTTCTAGTTTAAATGGATCATTTAGATTAATCTTGAATGTTTCATTTCTAGATTGATTATTGCATTGCATTCATGGAAGCATAAATCCTTCGTTCTAGATTGGTCTATGGTTGTGAGACTCTCATTCTAAGAGCTATTTTGAAACCCCGTCTGGATAGAAGGCAATAGGTCGAATCATACAGACAGGAAAGATGAATAATCTCATATTCATTCTTATGTGTATCTGATGAATAAGGACTATGTTGAAGTGTATGGTTGATTAACAAGGCCAAATCTACCACATACAATAGATGTCCTGACAAACCTTCTATAGAAAATAGTGAAAAAAGGGTAGCATATGCACATGAGGACTCTTCAAGTGTCAAAACCCCTGAGGTAGACCATCTAGACTCAGAGATGGATGAGAACCTAATGTTCAGAAGGGTACTAATAAGGCAACCAATCAAGGATGAGCCCAAACATAGGAGGGCATTGTTTAGAATTAGATGCAAGATCCTTGGTAAGGTATGTAAGGTGATTGTGGACTCTGGATCCATAGATAAGATCATTTTAGAGGAGGCAGTAGTAAAACTTAAGCTAGCCAAGATACCCCATGTGAATCCTTATAAGGTGACATGGCTCAACAAAGGCCAAAGTGTGCTGGTCAATGAGCAAACATGGGTAGAGTTCTCAATAGCAGGGTACAAGGACAGATTACTTTGTGACATCCTACCAATGGATGCTTTCCATTTGCTTCTTGGAAGGCCTTGGCAATTTGATAATTGAGCAGTGTATGATCGAAAGGAGAACTCCATCACATTCAAGAAAGGAGGAAACACTTTCAAAATTCAGTCTTTGCTAGAGGATAAAGAACCACAGACCAAAACTCCTAGTTTTATGTTATGCAGTGGTAAGGAGTTTGTAAATGACATCAAGGATGATGATGGGGAAGGTTATGCTATTGTGCTAAGACCCAAGGAAGAGGAACAATTTGTGAAGGAGCCATTACCTTCAGAAGTGTAAGAATTACTTGAGAAGTACAAGGACACAGTGAGTGATGGCACTCCTGCAACCCTACCACCTATGAGGGTTATAAGTCATCAAATAGACTTTGTGCCAGGGGCATCCTTGCCCAAAAAGGCAGCATACAAGCTGACTCCATATCAGAACTTGGAGGTAGCTAGGCAAGTGCAGGAACTCTTGGATCAAGGCTTGATCAAGAAGAGTATTATCCTTTGTGCAGTCCCAGTTGTTTTGGCATCCAAGAAGGGAGGAAAGTGGAGATTATGCACAGACTCAAGGGCTATAAATAGAATCACTATAAGGTATAGATTTCCTATACCTAGGATAGAGGATCTTATGGATTTCCTAGGAGGGGCAATGTACTTTACAAAGTTGGATTTGAAGAGTGGTTATCACCAAATCAGGGTGAAGGAAGGTGATGATTGGAAAATAGAATTCAAGACCACAGATGGGTTATATGAATGGCTTGTTATGCCATTTGGCCTCTCTAATGCTCTGAGAACATTCATGAGGCTCATGAATAATTTTCTCAAGGACTTCACAGGGAAGTTTGTGGTGGTATATCTTGATGATATACTAATATTTAGAAAGACAAGAGAGGAGCATATCAGAAATGTTGAGGCAGTCTTGAAAAGTTTACATGAAGAGAAATTGGCTATCAACCTTGAGAAATGTGAGTTCTTCAAACAAGAACTAGTCTACTTGGTCTTTGTAGTGTCCAAGAAGTCTTTGAAGATGGACAAAGACAAAGTTGTTGCTATCCTAAACTAGCCTCCACCTACCATAGCCACATAGGGAAGGAGTTTTCATGGCCTTGCCCAATTTTATAGGAAGTTTATTAGAAATTTCAGTGGGATATGTGAACCTTTGATGGATACTATAAAGGGTGGGGTCAAAACTAAGTTCAGATGGATAGTAGAAGCAAAGAAATCCTTTGAGTTGTTGAAGAAACAAGTGGCTACTCAACCAGTCCTACAATTGCCAAGCTTTGAGAAGTTGTTTACCATTGAGTGTGATGCTAGTGGAATGGTAGTAGGGGGTGTATTGAGTCAAGAGGGCAGACCAGTTGCCTTCTTTAGTGAGAAACTGAATGAGGCTAAGAAGAAGTATTCTTCTTATGATTTGGAACTATATGCCTTAGTCCAATATTTGATAAAATGTAGGCACTATCTTTTGCCTAAGGAGTTTGTAGTATTTACTGACAATCAGGCTCTTAGTTACATCAACACTCAAGATAAGCTAAGAAATAGGCATTTGAAGTGGATGGAGTACTTGCAGGCATTCACTTTTATTGTAAAGCACAAGAAGGGTCAACTTAATAAGGTGGCAGATGCCTTAAGTAGGAGATTGTTGACAATGCAAGAAGTCCACTTGAATAGCATTGGAAACAAAAGTTTCAGAGATCTATACAAATCAGATGAGGATTTTGGTGAGGCCTATAAGGTATGTGTTGATTTTGAAAATCATTTTAATAGCAAGTTCTTTGATTTTACTCTACAAAATGGATTTTTGTTCAAAGGCAATCAGTTGTGTGTACCTAAAGGGTCAATGAGGATGAACCTCATCCAAGAGAAACATAATGGCTCTCTAAGTGGTCATTTTGGTAAGGACAAAACCATGGAACTAGTCCAAAGGTTCTACCATTGGCCAAAGTTGGTGAAAGATGTCACCAAATATGTGGAGCAGTGTGTTATTTGCATGAAGGAAAAAGGAGAAATGAGTAATGCAAGATTGTATTAGCCTCTACTAGTCCCTAACAAGCCATAGGAGTGTGTGAGTATGGATTTTATTGTGGGCTTACCCAAGACTAAACAGGGGTATGATAGCATTTATGTAGTTGTTGATAGATTTAGTAAAATGGGACATTTCATTCCATGTAAGACTACCAATGATGCTAGCCACATAGCCTATTTGTTTTTCAAAGAGATTGTAAAGATTCATGGTCTTCCTTTGAGTATAGTCTCTGATAGGGATGTGAAATTTATGAGCCATTTTTGGCGAACATTGTGGACAAGATTGGGTACTAACCTATATTTTGGTTCAGCTTACCACCCTCAGACTGATTGGAAAAACTAAGGTAGTAAATAGGGTGTTGTGTAACCTCTTAAGGTGCCTAACTAAGGAGTATGGGCAGATTTGGGATGTGGTCATTCCCCAAGCAGAATATGCTTACAATGATAGCAAGAATAGAATGACAGGAAAGAGCCCATTTGAGGTTGTTTATGGCATGCACCCTAGGGGTGTTTGTGAGATCAGATATCTTGGTGGGATGGAGTATAGAAGTGGCCATGCAGAGAACTTCACCCATACCATGAAAGAGGTACAAGACCAAGTTAAGAACCAGATCCAAGATAGTCAACATAAGTTGAAAGCCGAATTTGATGAGAAAAGGAGGGATGTTCAGTTTGAAGTGGGTGACTATGTCATGGTTCACTTGAATAAGTCCAGGCTATAGAAGGGTGTCCCTACCAAGCTTTAAATGAAGAGGGTGGGACCTTGCAAAATCTTGGCAAAGTATGGGGCTAATGCCTATAAAGTGGACTTACCATTAGATTTGAGCATATCTCCAGTTTTTAATGTTTAATACTTAATCCAGTTCAGAGGGCTAGTAGATGAGATCAATCCTAATAGTCAAGGGGTCAGTGATGATGTGGAGGTTGATGTCTTACCTCCAAAGTTTCAGATGGTGGATGACAAAGTTTTGGACTCTCGGGTTAAGAAGACTACTAGACATAAAGTCTACATGGAAAATTTGGTTAAATGGAAAGATAGACCAGAGTCAGAAGCCTCATGGATTGTAGAGGTAGATTTCAAGAAGGTGGGCATCTTAGAGGATCTATTATCCACAGGAGTGACATAGCTTTTCCTTTTGGAGGAATATGGTGTAGGTGCACCTAGGTGGGCTAGTTGATAGAATGTAACCTAGGGTTTGCTTCTTTTTTTTGGCTTGTAGTGGTTCTAGCTAGACCACTAGGTGAATAAAGGGACCAAGAGTCCTAGTGTGTAGAGCGTTAAGTAGGAGGATGTATCTTGTTAGGTCCTTAGAGACCTTTGTGTCCATTTAGGTCCAATTAGGGTATTTTGGTATTTCTTGGCCAAATGAGTTAAAGAAGGGACTAGAGCTCCTAATTTTTGTTATTTCATCATAATTAGGGGTTTGGAAAACTTTGGACAAGTTTAGACCAAGTTTAGACACCATAGCTAAAAGTTGCAAAAAGTTGTCAATGTTGTCATTGACAACATTGACAACTTTTATGACAAGAATGCATTTTTGGTGGAATTGGTTAGATAACTGTCTGAAGCCAATGAATTGGTGTGGGGGTCAACTAATTAAGACCATCCTCGAGATTTTTTGAGGATTGGCAAGTTGGAGAAATTTTGTGTACGGACTATGTATGACAATAACAGTGACTGTTAAGGTGTTTTGAGGTGATTTGATATTTTAATGGATTGAATCCAATTCTGTGAGCATTTTTTTGTGTGATGTAGGTTGATAGAATATTTTTTTTGGTGTTATATTTTTTGATCCAATAGTTTTAGTTTCTTATTTAAATTCTTTTGTTTTCTGCACTATCAATGTCCTAAACTAAGCACTGTGAACAAATGGAGTCTTAACTCAATTTTCCACCGTGGCACTTGCACAAGATTTTGGATTATGAGATTAGACTCCATGTAAATTGTATACAAAGAAGGAGGGGCCGAGGAAGTTATGGCAGCCATTTTTAAGGTGATTCCCTAGGCGAGCCAGAGTGGCATGGCTAGGGATCACCAATGATTGCAGAGCTTGCTAGAGGGATTGAAAGCATTAATAGCTTCAATCAATGGATGTGGGAAGGTAGGTGATTCAATGAACGACCCTCAACTTAGAAGATGAGTTTTGAGGAGTTGTTTTGCTAGCCAATAAGTTCCATTTCTTGTGCAGACAGTGGTAAAGACCTAAAACCCTCAATTTTAGGCATGAATATAGGAGGTACTATACGGACACCTATGAGAGCCAAGACCTAGAAAATCCTTAGGTTCTTGAAAAATGGTATCAGGATATGAAGTTTTTTTTCATACTTGTTTGGAGGTTTTAAGAGTTATTGCAGAAAAATAGCCTAATTAGGCCTAAAGCTTGTAGCCCTCTTTTGGGTAAAATTGCCTTGGAATTTGGAACTCATTTAGGGTTACACTTCCAAGTAAGGTTGTGGACATTAAAATTGGTCCTCTTAACAATCTTGAAGACTAACTTTCCATTTGGGAATGTTTGGGATCCACTTGGATAAGATTGTGCAGATGGTGCAAGAAAGACCAATTTGGGTCTAGGAGAGAGCATGAAGAGGTTACATTCTACCTTGTTGGTGTTCACTAGTTGAAAGTGTTAGGTTCTTTTGAGAAGAAACCTAAGGAGCCTAGGGTTAATAAAAGAACCCTAGTAGGTCATGAATTGGCCTAGGAGACCCTAGAAAAAGCTAGGGGAAGCAAGTCTAGTGCTACATCATATATTAAACCTATCGGCTATTCGTTGGACACCCAAAAGCATGCAACTGCTAGTTTTTATTTCTATGTTTCTTTGGGAGGCCAGAGACCATTTTTTGTATATGCAAGTAATAATACTAGGAGTTAATGTATGTATATGTGAGAGGGAGAATGGGAGAATGTGAAATTGATAGCCCATAAAGTAGATAGGGGTTTGACATTGAGACAAATTAGGTACCATTAATTGTGAATATGTATATGTTGATGAACCATAATTGATTGAATGCTTGAAGATGTTAAGTTGATGATCACCAAGCTGCAGAAAGTTAATGCAAGAAATTAAATCAGTTAATGTATTATATTGTAGTTGATGTCAACTTGATATAATTTTATTAGTTATATACAAAGTATCAAAGACTTCAAAGAACCGGAGAGATAAAGGTTATTCTATCAATAATGCATAAAAGTTCAGTATGCACTATGTGACAACAAACACTAATGGACAATGCACCCTGACAGATAGAGAACCCCGAGAGGAAAGTCACAATGATACCTAAGAAAGAAACCTGAGCAAGCATTACCAACAAGAAAAACCACAGTGTTACCCGACGGACAGACAATCCTAACGGACAGACAACCCCGATGGATAGAGATGCCCAACGACAACAGAAGTCAAGACCGAGCTAACAAAGAGTTAAACACTGAAAAGAACTGAAGTTTAGAAATGACAAAAAACTTAGCTGGCAAGAGATAAATATGGATTTAACTAGTTGTTAATATTGTTTTCATCAACAAGTTAAAAGCCATAGATAAGAGAGAGTTTTTAAAGCTGTTTTAATCCAGTTGTCAAAGAGAAATCTACGGGATAAAACTGAAGTAAAGCTTTAAAGAAAGAAAGGTGAGAATTGTGGATCACACAAAGAACAAGAAAGCCAAGGACTTAGAAATGGTGAATTCATGTCTATAAAGACACAAGATAATTCATTATGAATTAGGGGTAAATAGAGAAGAGGATGTTGAAGAGAATACTGGTGAAGAACAAATTCATACAGTCCTGATCAATCAAGCTAAAGAACAGAGCTAAAGATTTCTGCAGACACCGAGTAATAGAGAAGCACAACATCACCGAGAAGAAAGAAGTGGAGCAAAGGTAATGAAAAGAAATATTGGCCAGAAAGGTATTATGAGATTACAATAGATCTGAACATCGGCAAAGCATAGTTGTTTATATGAACAGATCATATAATGTTTCAGTTTAACCATTGATTCAGAAAGTCTCTTAACCGAGAAGTATCTAACAATCCTTTATATATTGAGATGCATCCCAAGGAGTATCAAAAGGTTAATTCATGAAGATAGTATAGTGAAATGCCAGATATCAAGTGATTAACTGTTAGTGATAAATCCTCTAACAAGGTCGCACTTAACAGTGTGTTTATTTCACTGATCTCACTTTAGAAGAGTGAAAATTTTGGGTTACCGGTCCCAAGTGGTTTTTTCCTTAACAGGGTTTCCACGTTAAAAATCCATGTCTCAAATGTGTTTATGAGTCATTTCTTTGATTTTTTGCTTTACACATTACTAAAATAGGATTGATCGGTATACACTAAGCTATTTACTGTATTTCAGTAAATGACAGATTGCCTATCGGTAAAGATTAAGAATAAGGTTTTACAATGAACTCTGAGCAGTAGTTATTTGAGAAGATAATCTAAAGGCATACATCTTGTAGGACTGAAGATAACTAGAGGCTTATAATTGTGGTAATAATTTTTTGGGTTAATTTATTAGAATATTTTTTAGGCCACTTATTCANTTCCCCCCCCCCCCCCCCCCGCCTCTTAGTTATTCTAACAATTGGTATCAAAGATTGTGTGCTTAGAAGGAGGGCTTCAAGACCTAAGTAAAAGATCACAATATGAGAAAATGGGATGTGCCTAAGTTGAACAAAGACAACTTTGCATCATGGCAAAGCAGGATAAGACTCCACCTATCAGGTATTGGAAAGGATGTTACTCAATACTTGGATACTGAATATGTGTTGCCTAAAAGACCTCACGCACTTGATCAATTGAGAGAAAAGCATGAGCATAATTCTATGATGATAGAACTTTCTTCCTCACTCTCCGATGCTGAATTTGAAGATGTCAAAACCTGCACCTTTGAAAAGCAAATTTGGGACAAATTGAAGCTAGTACATGGAGGAGATGCAAATGTACTAAGAGAAAAGGTAGAAAGCCTAAGAGGTAAATCTGATGACCTAAGAATGAAAGAAGGAGAAAATATCACTCAGTACAGCTGCAGAATAAAAGAGGTAGTCAATGCTATCCGAGGAGTTGGAGGTGTACTTGAAGAAGAAACAGTGGTAAGTAAAATCCTAAGAACCTTACTGCCTATTTATGCTATTAGAGTATCTGCTATATAAGAAATGAGATAAGTAGCAAACAACAATGTCACTCTAGATAGTTTGGTTGGAAGACTTATTTCATTTGAGATGAATAACTTTGATAACAGTGTCTTACCATCTATTGAGTCTAGATTCAAATCTTCTTTGAAAATAAGTAAGTCAAGTCATAAAAACACTATGACAAATGACAGTGAAAGTGATATGATGAACAAGAACTTGATGAGATTGAAGCACTAATGGCTAGAAGATTGCAAAGAGGCAAAGGTAGATACAAAGGTAAATTACCACTTGTATGTTTTAATTGTAAAGAGATTAGACACTTTGCTGCTAGATGTCCTAACAAAAGAAAATATGACAAAAGTAATGACAGATTATATGAAAAGAAGTTTGATAGAAGTGACAACAGAGATTACCGTAGCAACCAACAATCTTATAAAAGAGATACCCGAGACTACAAGAACAAAGGGAAGAAAGCTTGTTACCTAGTTGAGAACAGAGCTGGAGACACTGACACCAAATTTGATGAATATATTAAGATGGTATTTGTGGCCATGAAGGATTATTCAGACGAAGAGGAAAGGTATGTAGAGACTACACTCATATCTAAGGTTAGTAAGAATGATGTCTGGATTATAGATAGTGGCTGCACTCACCACATGACCGGTGATAAACAATTTTTTTTTACTTTTGAGTATTACAATGGTGGATCAGTAAGAATGGGTAATGATTCACCTTGTCCAGTTGAAGGTAAAGGAACTATAATGCTAAATAACCTGATTAGGTGTGAAAATGCATACTAGGTAAAAGGACTTAACTATAATCTATTGAGTGTTTCATAGCTAAATAACATATGTCACCGAGTTGCATTTAAGAACAAAAAGGAAAAGATCTTTAATGAATCAGGAAGGTTGATCGAAAATGATGAACAAAAAAAAGGTAACCTATTCTATCTTGATGATATTAACACCACTTGTTTAATGGCTAGAAATGAAGACATATGGTTGTGGCATAAAAGGTTATGTCATGTGAATTTTGGAAACATGATTAAGATAAGAAATAAAAGGAAAGTAAGAGGCTTACCGAGAATGTCAAAGCCCGAGCATATCAAGTGTAAGAATTGTCAAAAAGGTAAAATGACAAAGTCTAGTTTCAAGAGAAATACCCATACATCTAATGCTATTCTAGAATTAGTCCTTACTAATCTATGTGGACCCATGAGAACAAAGAGTTACTATGGTGATAGATATTTCATTCTCTTTGTAGATGATTATTCTAGAATGATGATAGTTATGTTCTTAAAAGAAAAATTAGAAGCATTCAAGATGTTTAAATGGTATAAAGCTATTGTAGAAAAACAAAGTGGTAAGGAATTGAAATTCTTAAGATCAGATAGAGGAGGAGAATTTGGTTCTGATGAATTCACTAACTTTTACAATGAGCATGAAATTAAAAGATAGGTTTCTGCACCAAGAACACCACAGCAAACTGGAATTGCTGAAAGAAAAAATAGATCCATTGTTGATTGTGTAAGAACATTGATGATAGAGAAAATCATCACTCAAACATTCTGGAGGGAAGCTATCAGTACTGTTGTCTACACATTGAACAAAGTTCAATTGAAGAAAGACACCAAAATGACACCTTATGAGCTATGGTATGGATACACACCCAATGTAAGTTACATTAGAATTTTTGGAAGTGAATGTTATATTTTGAAAGATGATAGAAATGGAAAGCTTGACTCCAAAAGTGAAGAAGGTATCTTTCTAGGGCATTCCACCAAAAGAAAGGCCTATAAATGTCTTAACAAGTCCTCTAACAAAATAATTGAAAGTGCAAATGTCAGAATAGATGAATATGCAAAAAAAAATGACGAGGAAAGAAGAAAAGAATCAGAAGACTACAATAGGTTTGTTTACATTGAAGAACCTGACACTCTTCTCGAGAAATAGTGTATCACTCCCGAGCATTAGAACATTGCACCCGAGCATCAGGCTGCAAATACCAAAAATCATGAAATTATCCAAAATGATGTTCTGAGCGATGGAGATTAGAACGAAGCACAAGATGATGATCAAAATGATGAACAAAGAATTGAACCGATACTTGCCAAGTATGTCAGAAGACACCATCCAAAGAACCAAATCATAGGAGACAAGAAGGTTGGAATGAGAACAAGAAGTAACTCACTGAACGCTAGATGTTTAATTTGTCATTTTGAGCCTAAATCTGTTAATACTGCACTTGAAAATAAAGAATGGGTCAGTGCTATGAATGAAAATATAGAATAGATTGAGAAGAATAGAACATGGACATTAGTACCCAGACCAGATGACAAAAATTTCATCAGTACCAAATGAATATTAAGAAACAAGCTGGATGAGAATGGAGAAGTCACAAGAAACAAAGAAAGATTAGTGTGCAAGGGGTATGCACAAGAATAAGGTATTGACTATGGAGAAACCTTTGCACCCATTGCTAGACTAGAAGGAGTAAGAATTTTACTTTCTTATGCTGCATTCAAAGGATTCAAGGTATACCAAATGGATTTCAAATCTGCAATCCTAAATGGAATACTAGAAGAAGAGGTATACATTGAACAACCAAAAGGGTTTGTTGATCCTAAAAAGAGAAACATGGTTTGTAGACTACACAAAGCCTTGTATGAAATACTTCACTCCTATCTCATAAGTGTTGGATTTGTAAGAACAAGTTAAAATAGAAATCTGTATTTAAAAGAAGATAATGATGATAACATTTTGATTGCTGAAATATTTGTTGATGACATCATATTTGGGGTTAATGATATGTTATGTAAATCTTTTGCTAATGAAATGAGCAAAGAGTTTGAGATGTCAATGTTTGGGGAGATCAAATTCTTTCTCGGTCTACATATTCTTCAACAGGATGTAGGCATATATATCACACAATCCAAATACATCAAAGAAGTGCTGAAGATATTCAAGATGGAAGAGTCCAAGATAGTTGGAACACTTATGACAAACAGATGTAAGATGACAAAGGAAGATAAGTCAAACGAGGTAAATCAGATCCTATATAGATCAATGATTGTAAAACTAATGTATGTTGTTCATACTAGACCAGATATAGCACATGCAGTTGGAATAGCTGCAAGATTCTCCGCTAATCCTAAAGAATAACACATGACTACTGTCAAGAGAATTCTGAGATATCTAAAGAATACCGAGGACTATGGCTTATGGTATAAAAGAGAAGGCAAATTTGAGTTTCAAGTCTATACAGATGTTGATTGGGCTGAAAACTTAGATGACAGAAGGAGCACAACTAGAGGAGCATTCTTCATGGGTGACAGACTTGTCACATAGATAAAAAAGAAGCAAGGATGCATCTCACAGTCTACTCCAGAAGCAGAATATGTGCCTGCTGCTGCAAACTGCTCTAACATTGCATGAATCAAATAGTTACTAGAAGGTATGAATATGAAAATTCTTGAACCAGTGATTATCTATTGTGATAATACTAGTGCAATAAACATTTCTAAGAATCCTTTCATGCATGCTAAGACGAAGCATATTAAAATCAAGTATCATTACTTAAGAGAACAAGTGCAAGAGAAAGAAGTGATATAGAAATATGTTCAATCCAAGGAACAATTAGTTGACATATTCACAAAGTCATTGCCTAAAGATACATTTGAGTACCTGAAAAAGAGACTAGGGGTCTGACCCTTGTCTATTGGTCAGTAAGCTGACTAGGAGGCTGTATTAGCCTACACACAATTAGAAGATCATTCATGTTGATGCAAGCAAAAAGATGGATTGTAAAGATACATCAGTACACTGAAAGGTACTTATCTGCACTGAACAACAGAGTCATTGTAACGATGATGGATAGGGAAATTTAAGGAGTACATTATAAAAATGAGGAAGGATATACTTTGCATTGTTGTCAAATGGAGAGTGTATCCTGAGAAGATCCAAAGGAGAGAGATTATATATACATATGAAATATCTATCAAAAGGGAGAGAAGTATCATAAGGGAGAGATGACTTAATTGCTATCAAATGAAAAAGAGATGATCAAGGAGAGGAACAATCAAAGGGAGAGACAACATCAAAAGAAAAGATTCTACAACACAGGGAGAGACAGAATCAGAAGCGGCTACAACTATCTAGTAAAGGGAATGAAGATTGAAGAGTGTACTCTACAAGAAAAAAATCAAAGCTAGAAGAGCTTACCGAGAGCCAAACATTTGTATTGGTTATAGAACAATAAGATTGGTAGATTGATGAACTATAACTAATATATTTCATATTGTATTAGTAGTAATGTAGTATGTTGTCATCAATGGCAAAGGGAGAGATTAATGAACCATAAATGATTGAATGCTTGAATATGTTAAGTTGATGATCAAGCTGCAGAAAGTTAATGCAAGCCATTAAATCAGTTAATGTATTGTATTTTCATTGATGTCAACTTGATATAATCTAATTGGTTATATACAAAGTGTCAAAGACTTCAAAGAACCAGAGAGATAAAAGTTATTCTATCAGTAATGCATAAAAGTTCAGTATGCACTAAGTGACAACAAACACCGACGGACAATGCACCCCGACAGATAGAGAACCCTGAGAGGAAAGTCATAGTGATACCTGAGCAAGCATTACCGATGAGCAGAACCACAGTGTTACCCGATGGACAGACAATCCCGATAGACAGACAAACCTGATGGACAGAGATGCCCAAGGACAACAGAAGTCAAGACCGAGCTAACAAAGAGTTAAACACCAAAAAGAACTGAAGTTCAAAAATGACAAAAAACTTAGCTGGCAAGAGCTAAATATGGAGTTAACTGGTTGTTAATATTGTTTTCATCGACAAGTTAAATGCCAGAGATAAGTGAGAGTTTTTAAAGTTGTTTTATTCCAGTTGTCAAAGAGAAATCTGCGGGATAAAACTAAAGTAAAGCTTTAAAGCAAGAAAGGCGAGAATTGCGGATCACGCCAAGAACAAGAAAGTCAAGGACTTAGAAATGGTGAATTCATGTCTATAAAGAGAAAAGATAATTCAATATGAATTAGGGGTAAATAGAGAAGAGGATGTTGAAGAGAATACTAGTGAAGAACGACTTCATACAGTCCTAATCAATCAAGCTAAAGAACAGAGCTAAATATTTCTGCGGACACCGAGCAACAGAGAAGAACAACATCACCAAGCAGTACGAAGTGGAGCAAAGGTATTGAAAAGAAACATTGATCAGAAATGTATTATGTGCTTACAATATATCTGGACATCTGCAAAGCATAGTTGTTTATATGAACAGATCATATACTGTTTCAGTGTAACCATTGATTCAGAAAGTCTCTTAACCGAGAAGGATCTAACAATCCTATATATATTGAGATACATCCCAAGGAGTATCAAAAGGTTAATTCATGAAGATAGCATAGTGAAATGCCAGATATCAAGTGATTAACTGTTAGTGATAAATCCTCTAACAAGGTCGCACTTAATAGTGTGTTTGTAACCTTTAACAGGGTTGGCTCTTCACCGAGCTCACTTCAGAAGAGTGAAAATTTTGGGTTACCGGTCCCAAGTGGTTTTTCCCTTAATAGGGTTTCCACGTTAAAAATTCATGTGTCAAATGTGTTTATGAGTCATTGCTTTGATGTTTTGCTTTACACATTACTAAAACATGATTGATCGGTATACACTAATTTATTTACTGTATTTTGGTAAATGATAGACTGCTAATCGGTAAAGATTAAGAATAAGGTTTTACAGTGAACTCCGAGCAGTAGTTATTTGAGAAGATAATCTAAAGACATACATCTTGTAGGACTGAAGATAACTAGAGGCTTATAATTGTGGTAATAAGTTTTTGGGTTAATTTATTGAAATATTTTTTCAGTTATTCTAACATATGTAAATACACATATGTTTTAATTTTATGTCGATTGCGTGGGGTGGTAATTTTATACATCGAAGTTTCACTATTTTTTTTTTTCGTAAAAGTGCCCATATTTGTGTGCAATTTGTCTTGTATTAGAAATGGAAATGTATGTGTAGTTGTTTACATTCATTGATCAAATACACCTTCACTTGTGAGCATGTATTAGTGCATTTTGAAAATCTCAATTGCCTATATAAACTTTTTCAATGTCTAAAGTACGAAAGATTTTGTAAGATTAGGTGTGCATAGAGTGAATGTTAATTAGAACCTAGGTGGTAACAAGTGCTATTCTCTCCTCCTAATAAGAAATCAATCACAAAGAACAAACTAATTTTTATTTTAAGATAATTAATAGTTATAATTAATTGTGCATTCTAAAATTGTCTATTGAATAGACAATAACATTAAAAGCAAAAGAAAAGAAGTGAAAAATTTAAGAAAAAGTAGCTGTGAATTCTATAATTGGATAGACAATAGCATTAAAAAAAGAAAAGAAAAGAAGAGGAAATGGAAAAAAAGAAGTAGCAATTGATATTGAAAATGAAAATGGGATAAGAAACCAGCTAGAAGTCAGACTTCATCATAAATCCAAGTGATTTCTAGCACCAACCCAACAAAAAAATAAATTGCCAGTTGCATTGCAATTTACGTGGCACGTCGATAAATCAGAAATGGCTTTTCTTTCTCTATGTACGAAGTTAAAGTTGTTAAAACCATTAATTGTATAATACCTTGTTTGGTGTGCTCAGTGAATTGAATGCTTTGAAGATTCACCAACTCAGATCAACGTGAAAAATAACATCCTTCTATGCACTCACATCTGTGCCTTCTTGTAGCAAATGCTGTTATATGTATTGTAAAGTACAGACTAGTATATTCCTGTTATTTGAAGAACAGAAGGCTCACATTGCCTTCAAGATTTCATCTCTGCTAAATTTGACTTCATCATTACCATGCATAAGTCGTCAGCTTTTCTAGTAGATTGGCCATGGACAAACTTGAGCAGTCTCAAGGCATGATTTTTTTTTGTTGTTATTGTTTGTTTCATAACTTTTCTGTATAACTCTTCATATAGGTTTTGAATCTTCAAAAATTCTTCGTTCTTGTAATAATAGAGTTCAGTGAAGTCCCTTCAAAGCCTGCTTTATTCTTAATAAAAAAGAATAGAATCCAATACAAACAAGAGCTATAGATTAAAGAATTCATTCAGAGTGGTTGGGTAGCCCTGGTATCTACTGTGATGTGATTAATAAATGTGGGGAAGCCTTATTGAATCTATTGCAGTTCTCTGTATTTTTGTGTGACTGATGAGAGTGCAGAAACACCTCCAATATATTATTGTTGACATCTAATGAAAGTGTAGTGATATGAAACTGGGTATCTATCTATTCAAGGCCTATCTATCTATCTGTCATATAAGTAAAATGACTAGTAAAAGTCTGGGGACATGGATTCTCTTAACAAATTCATAGTAAGAGAAATGATTGATAGAACAAGTGTGCTTGACTGATGTCATTTTAGCATAATATTTTGTTTTTAGGACTGTAATGGAACTGTGAAAAATGATTATATTTTTGTGTTTTAATTTTATATGGCCCTTTATTTT
>MU226658.1:355525-367703 GCA_018584345.1 Thuja plicata | reverse complement strand
ATGTCAAAATTACAGTTGACTCTACTTCAAATGTTCATAAAATATGCAATAATCATGATAATATCATCAAACCAATTGCATGCCCTCCGTATGGATGTTACAAAACCAAATTCAAAAGAAGCACATCAATATCTATCTTAGAAAAAAAGTTATGTTGTACGAAGTCATTGTACCTTTTTAAAAAATACGTTTTCAGAAACATAGCAGTTTTAGTGGGAGAAAAAAAAACCATTAAAATCAATTCAAAAAAAAATTAAAAAAATATATTTAAAATCTAGACAGAAAATCCTAAAAGACTCTAGTTTACTTCATCTTCCGATTTCAAACAGTTTAACGACAATATGCATCCGAATGTGAACGTTTTTCTCAAAATGTAGATTTCAATGTCCGTTTAGGCAAAAAAGTGTAACCCACTATTGTGGTATCACCCAAGATCTTCAGACCCGGTATATTAAAGATAACATCCAAGACTTAATTGTTTGGAATCCTTCATCAGATGGTAAGTATACTATGGCTTCTGCAAATAACCTCATCACTAAAAGAGAGAAAATGTCTCCTTGTTCCTTTGTTTGGTATAAATTTCTTATACCTAAAATTAATTTCTTCTTTTGGCTCCTGATTCAAAACAAACCTCTGACCCTTGATAATTTTTCTAGAAAAGGGATTTATATGGTAAATAAGTGCAATCTCTGTTTTGAAAATGTTGAATCTTGTGATCATATTATGCTTCATTGTCCTTTTACTCACAAAGTGTGGGACATTATTTTCCAAAAATGGAATCTTTGATGGTGTTTTCCTTCTTCTTGGCAGGAATTTGTCACCCAATGGAGCTACCCACCAAAGAATCTTATGGACAAAGATATTTGGCTTCTCATTCCCCCTCACTTCTGCTAGAGGATTTAGAAAGAACGTAATAATAGAATTTTCAGAGATATCTGGCAGCTCTTGAAGTGATTGGTAACCAGATATGCAGAGCGCTGGAAGAAAAATTGAATTGTGCTAAACCAGAATTTAATCTCAATAAAAGGGAAAGTGATAGAAATAACAAAGATTCAAATCTTAGAAACCTGAGATCCATGGCTTCTTGGAGCTCTCCTCCTGAAGACTGGGTAAAAGCTAACTTTGATGGGGCTGCGAAAGGCAACCTGGGAATTGCTGGAGGTGGAGGCATAATTAGAGACCATTATTGCAATTGTGTTGGTGCTATTGTTGCCCCTTTGGGAACCCAATCCAATCATAGGGCGGAGGCTATGGCTGCTCTCAATGTTATTATGCTGGCAGATGAAATGGGATGCATAAAAGTCTGGCTGGAAGGTGACCCTTTAAATATTATCAATAATATTAAAGGCATTTGTAAGGCGTCCTGGACAATTGAACACATTATCGATAAGATAAAAAATATTGCATCAAATTTTCTTCTTTCTATGCAACTCATAATTTCAGGGAAACCAACCAAGTGGTAGATAGCCTTGCTAACTTGGGAGTTAAAAATGATGTCACCTTCAAGTGGCAGGGGAACACTAAAATCAATGATGAAGTGGAATCATTGCTCAATTATGATAGGCTCAATCACAAAACACGTGACATTATTCGCATTAATTATTCTGATTAATGATGATATGACCTGGGGTACGGTGACGACCTTCTACCTCAGGATCGGTAGCATTTGTGTTTACTTCCTTTATACGCAAGTTAACTGGGTTTTCATTAATAACTCTGTGTTCTCTAAAATCTGCAACTATAGTCTGCGGAATATTAGTATGAAATAGAAGTGCGAGGGAGAATACACAAAGACTGAAGAGATTGAAGATATGGGGGGTGATTTGAAGAGAGAAGAACCAGCGGTTTGCAATTGGAGGAATGAAAAAGAGGTGTGGAGCATTCTCAAGAAGGGAAAAGTCCACAGATACCTGAAGCGCCTTCATGGTAATAACAAAGATATTACGAAGGCCTTTGTCAATGGATGGGATAGTGGTAAAGTGAATATCCTTGGAAAATCTATTAAGCTTACTCTGGATTGTTTGGCTGATATCACGGGCCTTCCACTGGAGGGAATGCAATTTATTAAAGATAAAAAAGAGGGCAACAAAGGGTACAAAAAACTCCCCAAAATAGATGAGGAAAGGGCAATGCTGGTGAAGAACAATCTGGACTACATCAATTTGTCTAACATGAAACGCATTTGGGCGTTTGTGATAAGGGCAATCATGAAATATTTTACCTTGGATGGTAGATTCTCTAAGGTATACAACTATCACTTTGTCTTGGCAAATCACTTTTGTCATGACATTAGGGTTTGTTTTCCCTTCTATCTTTTAAGTTCTCTCAACCAAAGCATAATTGATCATAGGGCAAAGTCTTCCCCTGTTCTACATGAAGGTCTTATGTTGCTGATAATGGATTATATTAAAGATCATATCCCTGACCCTATCCCCAAGAGCATTGAGAATGTTAAAAGGAAGAGCTTGAATACACCCACTGGTAAGAGCCCTAGTAAGCCGAAAGCTAAAAAAAGTCGTAATAGCCCTGTTGAGCCTAATATCTCTTTATCTATCTATGATGATATTGAGGGCATGAAGACAGATGATGATCAGGATGTTGTCTCTTCTGAGGATGAGGGTTTCATGATAAACCCAGGCAAAAATGATAATACTAAAAATAGTAAAGTTGAGCAGCTGGAGGGTAAAGGCCAGAAAGAGGAAGACCAAAAGATAGAGAAAACGGTTGAAATTGACAATAGCAACGACACCCACATCGAGGTCCAAGGATATCACTGCCAATAATGAGGTGGACAAGGAGCAGGATCAAGATAATCAGGATTCTAACAGGGAATCAGGGGATAAGAATATCCGTATTCAGAATAGCGATGGTAAAACTGTTGAGGTGGAGGAACAAAACCAAGATTGTCATATCCCCCACAATGTGGAGGAGAAAATGGATGTTTCTGGGATGAATGAAGAGGAGACCACTGTCCTTGATGAAGAAACTATTAAAGATGTCAATGATGAGCATAACCATGAAACCCTGAGTGATAAAGGTGAGGTGAAGAACGATAAGAAGAACAGAAGCCTTAATGACGAGCTCCGTGAGAAGGAGGTCAATGTTAAAAGGATGGCTTCTTTTACCTTCCTTCAAATGGCTAAAAACAAAGCGTAGAATAGCTACAATATGGATAAGTGTATTCAGGATGACATGAACCAGATGAAAGCTAACCATAAAAGTATGGAAGATATAATTTCTTTGCTGGAGGATATTGTGGACAAAATGCGCAATGACTCAGTTATGTATCAGCAAGGTAATGATGTGTTTGATAAGGCTAAAAACATGGATAAAAAGATAAGCATCCTGGTAGATAATAGGCTTAAAAATATTACTGATAAGATAAACAACAACAAAGCACTTCTGAAAAAACTTGCTAACATTAGCAAAATTGGCATGAAAAACTCTGTGGATAATTTGAATTCTCTGTATAATCTTCTCGAGAGTAACTACAATGACAAGGTTAAGATTGAGAATGAAGACCCCCAAGAAATTCAGACTTCGGGTCCTAGAACTAGGACACGCTCAAACACAAAAAGGAAGACCGACTTCCAGGCCAAAGATATTACCATGCTGAGGGATTCGATCCAGTGCCTGGAACTTCAGATGGTCAAAGTTTAGATGCTGGAAGACCAGATGGAAAATGTTTAGTTGTTTGGCTGGTAGTTGTTGGGTGCTAGAAGTTTTTTGATCTTCGTCTGCTGGGATTTTTTTGCTACTTTTTGTGATTTTTCGCTTTATTCTATACTCTAAAGCACTATCTGGGTTTTATCCCTTTCTCGGTGTGTTGTCATGCTTGAGAGCTCATTGTCTTTCTTGTTGTTTCATGTTTATCTTTCTGCTATTATGTAAAGGGTTTCGGGGTCCCTTCAAAACCTGTTGTTACCTTAATAAAAAACATGCAAGTTTTAACGACGACATAAGCATGTTTGTGAATGTGCAAGTGGATATATTATTTGACTTATTGATTTTACTAATGGTCTGAGATGCAAAATGGATAATTTAATAAATAGCTTGCATTTATTTAATTTTTAAAGTATAGGTCTATGGAGGATAAAATTAACTAAATAAATGCTTGATTTATTTAATGAAGGATGGATTGTAGAGAAAAGAGGAATACATGTTAAAATAAATAGATAAATTATTTATAATGTATCTAATTAATGTTATAAAAATGAATCTATGAAGGTTCGTCAAATAATAAAATCTAGAAGATAAAATAAGAATTTGAATTATGCATTCAAATCCTATTCCACGCCCAATTGCACCTTTGATTAAGAAAAGTAATTGCTAAAATGGTAAAAGAAAATAAGTGTTCTGTCACTCACGACTCCTTTTTTGTACACACAAGATTTGTGTGACTGTGTTTCAATGGATTTGTACTTTAGAGATGATAGATAGTTTCTCATCAAAATAACATAACTTTACAACCTAAGTGTAAAGACTGAAATTTTGACACTAAAAGCCACATCAATAAAACCCGCTATTTTAGGGAGTCGGTCAACAAGTCAATGGTCGATTACATAAGTCGACAAGAAATCAATAAAGTTGCTATTAAATAGAAAGATCAGAAAAAAATTATGACCATATCTGTCGAAAAGATAAATCATACCTCTGTACAAAGTCGAGTGAAACGTCGACCATATGTTGAGTGTCCTAAAGACATCACAACAAGCAATGTCCCATCAAATACAAGTAACAATAAATGGTCATGTCAAGATAATGATTCAATAGATTTTTCGACCAACTGTCAAGACATATAGTAAAAGATTAATAATAGCCTCAATTACAACTTCCATCTCATAAAAAAGAAAGGCAAACCTCAGAGTCGAGAAATACCACCATGACGAATACAGATGCGTGTAGCACTATAAGGTAATGTCCTTCCTGAAAAAAAACTTCAGAAACCTGTTCACAAAAGTTAGCTAGGGCGAGAATATTGTGGGAGTGCATTTCCACCCTACCACGAAGTTGTAACACTTCCCCGAAATCTTTCCTGACATGAAAGATACCCAACCCAGCTAGAGATAGTCTAATGAAGTAAAACTGCCTGAAGTAATGGAATTAGTGTGACAAATATTTCTATACTCTAAAATACAAATAAAGGTCACATTAATACATATTCTTAATTAAGAAAATGGAATGTCAACTTTTCCTTTCCTTTCCATTTCATAGAATTGAGGTTCCATCTCACTCATGGAATGTTATGGTAATTCATAATTTTCACAAAGACGTCATTACATACAATGATCATCATGGAAAAGTTTATATCTATCCACATATCTAATATAAACAAGTAAGGTAAAACAACTCTCCTTAATATGATCATGAGTAATATATTGTTATCTTGGATATTCAAAAAGTACATCAAAGATATGACAAATGAAGCAACCATATTTTCTTTGATAACACCTTAAAGTTCCTAGCTTCATTTCATTCATATGGTTTTTAAAAGAAAGATGATGATAATTGAATCAAGAGAATACCTCAATATTTCAATACTTTTCAATAGTTCTCAATACATGCATACCTCATCCTAGATATCATTATCTATGTATTTACTTTCAAGAAAGTCAATAACCTCTGTTAGTCTGAGGCAAAGCATTACATACTACCATGAGCATTGCTCCTTGTGAGCACGGCTGATACTATTTCCACTTCACATTTTTGTGGCTTTCAGCCAGTTTCATGATCTTTGTTTCCTAATTGCAAAGGTCAAGGGGAAAGATAGTTTAACCTAGCTTAAAACTAATATGAAGAGCGAAATAGAATAATTTGCAAGTGAGTGCTATGATATGTAACCCGGTTCAAGCCCATATGGGCATTCCCTGGTATCAGAGGCATTCCCTGGTATATGTAACTAACCTGTTTGAAATGCCCTGATTCCTAGAGTTGCAATGCAAAGAAGCTACATACTTCTGGTTATAAAGGACTCGGAAAAAGTAATCATTGCATCTAACAAGTAACAATCACGCCAAATACAAATATTTAAGATCATTTTGGTTCCCAGCGTATCAAATTGCAATGTTGTGGGGATCGTTATTTGAAATGGAGCGATTTACTGCCAATTGATTTTCAAAACATTGCAAATATCTTGCTACAAATAAACTCTAAAGATGATACAGGGAAAGCATTTTATAGAATTAAATAATGGATTCTTACTGTTATGTTGGGCAGCCAATCTGAGAGATGAGGAACGCCATCTAACATGAACCCACACTCAGAATTCTCTCTCTGCAACTCTTTGATTTGAAATCTTGAATACTCTTCTGACAGGGTCTTTCCAACCGTGGTATTTGGAAAAAAAATTGTTTCTACGGTGCCTTGAAAACTATTCATACACTGTTTTTAAAGGAATTCAAATTTTGTATATTGCAAAGAGAACACTGCCAAATTTTTAGCTATTTAGCTTCCTTCCAGATATAGCATTGTGTGAATAAATAGGAATACTCCACCTCTATTCCTACATGACCCTCTAGGCCTGCGCAAGGAATATGAGTTGCTGGACAGAACACAAGGAGGCTGCACATTGGTTAATGCATTGAAAGCCTGCATATGAGTTAAGAGATGGCGTGATGTGCATGCAATTTTGTAAAGATCTTTCTAAACTTTCAAGCAAATGAAATTGGCAAATGTAAATACCAAAGTGGGAGCTGCGTGTGGATAAGAACTGGAGGAGGCTGGCGCAATGAATAAAAACATTTAAAAACCTTAAGAAAATTGCACTTGGCAAGTGTTAAAAAGCCAAATGCCAACACAGAGCCTATGCATGTTTCAAATATGGACTGCGTATAAGACAAAGGAGGAAGGCTGCGCAATGTTTTTTTTTTTTTGTATGTTTTAAAAGGTTCTCAGAAATCCCAAACAAATCAATACAAAGCTTGCGTAATGAAGACACAAGGGCCTGCGCAATATGCAAAGGAGGATGTTGCATGTGAACTTTCGGGAGATAGTGTTGAAAGGGTTTTCAAAACTTTCATGCAAATTGCATGTTGGCAGATGTAAATCCAAGGTGCTACGCTGGACAAGGAGTAAAGACCTACGGATGGTATTTGGATTGAAACTCCCAACTAACTGCCCACTCCTCTATAAGAAGGAGCGTCGATCATGCAAGAAGATTCCTGCCTAACTGAACTCAGTTTCCACCTCAGCTAATCACGAAAATCTTCATAACCACAAATAAATTACTTCTTATTAATTAGCAACCACTCTCTATGTTAAAAATTAAAGTTTCCGCTAAATTATCGGTAAGGAAGAAAGTGGGTTGTGACACTAAGATATTATGTAAATGGGTTTTAAGATGGTCTACTTATAGATTAGACAAATGATTGATCAAGGGTTGAGATTGATCTAGGAGATTAATGCTCAAGAACGTTTGAAAGATTGAATAGAGGAGAAATCTTTGGGTGACACAATGTGATTGGTGCACTTGAAAAAGGCCAAAACCAAAGGGTTTGGATGGTCAAGAAAAGATGAAGGATGAGGATAAAAAATGACCTCATTGAAAATTTACTAGAAAGTAATCTTTTCAAGACATGAAATATTGGGACTTTCTTGAAGAAGTGAAGAGATGAGACTAAATGAGAGTATATAATGGGGAAGTGAGAAGCATGAGCCACATTTGTGCATGGTATGTGCAAGTTTGGTCATTTCTCAAGCATACATAGGAATATGCAAGAGGGTTTATTGATTAGCTAAGTAGTTTCAATTAGCCAATGACGTGAGGTGGAAATGGGAGATTTTAATAATAAATTGTATTTATATTATTTATTTGAAGGATAGGGACATGAAGGATGAAATTAAGAAATAAAATTTGAGCATATAAATACTTATGGATTGACTATATAAGAAAGTGAGATAAAATTAATTTATTGAATAAGTGATATAAAATATTTATTTAATGTTAGGGAAATGATTAAGAAGATTGATTAAATAAAATTAGTTTTATTTAATTAATATTGGAAGCTAATAAAATGAAGTTGTTAGGACGTGGATGATTTTACATGTCTACAATTTACCCCTAATTGAGATGACATTGTAACTTAGTCAAACCAATATAATTTTGAAGAATAATTAAATACATCATGACTTTTGAAGAGATGGGACCAATGACATGATATCCTAGTTTAAGGAAGGAGGAAAGTAACAAAGGAGTGGGAAGGTTTATGATACACCCTCAATATAATAGGCAGGTTTGAAGAAGAAAAAAATGTGCTCTCAAAATGGTAGGGAGATTTGAGGATAATAGATAGTCGAAGGAGACTAAATAATGCATATATTAGGATAAGATGTATTTATTAGAGGAGGAAGTAAATGGATGGGGGGAGATAGCCATGTTGAGTCAAATTGAGAAAGTTAATCTATTGTAGTATTAGACATTATGTACCAAGGTATAACGATCTGTGTGACGTTGCACCATTAAGTACATATAAGACTCACCCAAAATAAAATGTTGCATATAAATATATGTCATATAAAGAACTATGATATGAAAGACCATGATGTTGTTATAGTGATATGCTACAAAAACTATGATGGATGCAATAAAAATGTTAATTCACGCAAGAAAGCAAGCATGCATACACAAATGATGAAAATATAAATAAATGATTGACCATTATTAAGCTAAAAATTGATTTGATTTTATTGATGATGATTTGATCATTATTGATGACAAGACCACCACAAGGATTTTGAACATTTAATATATTCCAATAATGGAGTAAAGGGATGACATATTACAATAACGATAAAAATAAAAATGGTAGATGTTTTGGACGATTATAGTAGTGTTTAGCAAGATTACATGTGGGTCATCCCATAATAGTGTGTCCCAAACTTGGGACAAATTATTTAATGGTAGTACTCAAAATACTCAAGGACCTTTGGAAAAAGCTTCGTTCATTCAAAGATTTTGTATTAACACCTTCAAATGACTTGGGTTACCTTAATTTAAAGGTTATCTTTATTGAAAGCTAGTTTTTATGCATAGAAAATAAAATAATACATTTGTTTGAAGGACACGTTTGTGCAAATGTATAATTTTGGTGCACAATTATATTCTTTTATGATTATTTATAACTTGAAACTTCAGTACATAGATATATTTTTCCCATTTTAATAAATGTATATATTTTAAAATTTTCAATTACTAAAATACAATTCTTTTCATAGGAGATTGCCATTTTTCTATCATCTTGATATGGAATATTGTCTCTAGCACACGCAAATTTGAAAAATAATAAGAAAAACCCAAAGTAAGTTCATTGCATGACTTTAAAATAAATTAAAGGTGTATAAAGGCTTGTTAGAATGAATTCAGAATAACTGAGAGGGGGGGGGGTGAATCAGTTATCCTCAGGTCTAGATGTACCCATATAAAACTTTAAACCAACTTCAACAACTTAGATCTGCTCGACAACAATAAACAAAAAAAGTGTACAGTTTACTGTACTAATGAAATAAGCTTGTAGAAACTTAACAGTAAAACACAACAATCACATTCACACATTTTGACACCATGATTTAATGTGGAAACCCAATATGAGAAAAACCACCAGTAACATGCTACCAAAATTTCACTCTTTTGAAGTGATGCCCTGTAAGGAGCCAACCATGTTAAAGGTTACAAAACACACTGTCAAATGTGACCTGGTTAAAGGATTTAATCACCCTATCAGGAGTGGCCTTTTTAGAGGACTTAGAACATTCCAATCTGAATGTCACCTTGTTCAAAGGATTTATACAATGACTGTTAGGTCAACCTAGTTAAAGGATTTGAACTAATACAATGGTTAGAAAGTAATCAGCAGGTTTGATAGGATACATACAACTTACTTTGCAAATCCAGATCCAGTTTCAGCTCTAATGCTAATTCACTGAGTGGCCTCCATTTTCATCTCAAACTTTAGATCTGCTTGGAAATCCATCAAGCAATCTCTCTCTACTTCTCTGCTTAGCCTTCTTTGCTAGGTCTCGCCAATCAGTCAATTAACCATGCAATACTCTTGCATACAACTTCTCCTTACACTTGGATACAATGATAATAACCTCTGTAGGTTACATTATACCTCTTCATCTAGGTCAGATAAATCTTTTGCCGCTTAATCAAGATCGTAGATCTTAGGTTAGGTCAAATCCAACGGATCTTTCCATCATTACATTTAATTTACTTCTCCAATACAATTATTAATTAAACATTGAATGCATGCGCTAATAAGGGTTTCTCGTGCATTAAATGAGTGTGGACCAATCTTAATTAACAATGCATATCCCAATAGAATCAACTATGTTGGCCATAGATCTCAAATCTCATCAATAAACAAAATTCTCTTGCTCGGCTTTCTCTGTCTCCCTCGGTATTTCACTGGCACTCTACATCATCTTTGCTTTGCTCGGCATCACCTTTCGCTTTACTCAGCATTGACTTTTCTTATATCGACATTGACCTTCTAGTGAACTGTCAGCGATAGATAAACAACGTATCACTTTGCCAAAGTGCCAAATGATCAAGTACCCTGGTGTATACTCATAACTTAACCATTTCCTTGGTCTTCTTGTTATCCCATTCTTTTCAAATCTTCATCAATCAATGGATAAGGTACTCAAACATACATCAATAGTCTCACCAGTTAAGGTTTGACATCAATGAAAAACTAACAATTGTCTACATTGTAGCAATCTTTCCAACAATCTCCCTCTTTGGCATTGATGGCAACACTAAACTAAAAAATAATAATTTCCAACCAAAGTTACCATATAATCCAAAAAGTGCCTGTGTTCCTAATATGAACAAATCTTCATTAATTTCTTTAGCTTCATTTTGACTCCCTCTATGTCTATAATCACACTGAAATGTTTTCTGTTACTGTTCAGCTCCCTCTTTCAGTAATATCTCCCTTGTATCTATTGGTATCTGTTGCTTTAGCAATAATCTCCCTCTTTGACAACAATGCCAAAGATGTTGACATCTACATCATGCAGATTCTTCTATTCTAATCTTTGTATCATGTTGTTCCTGTCATCTTTGTGTATGACTGGTCTACTTTTCTGTTCTTGTTTTCTACTTCATAGTTTTTAGGCAACATCCTAAAAATGTGACTTACTATGCATCAATGTGTCAAGTGTTCTAATTAAAACATTTGATGCAACAATACCATTCAACACTAGTTAGCCTCTTGTCTTCTCTTAATTTGCCTCTTGTCATAACTGCAAAATCCTTTGCTCCTATTATTTGATCAGGTTTATGGTGCCTTCTTACATATTTTTCCAAAGTAGGCTCTTTCTCAGCTTCAATTTGATCATTTAAGTTCAGTTCAGGGTGAAACTGTGACTCAGCATCTCCATTAGATAGCTTGGTAGTCATCTCCTATTGTCCGGCAATTTCATTCTATGTCTCAGTAGGTGCATACTATTTCTTAGCAACTTCATTTTTAGTTTCGTTAGAATCCTCCTCTTTAGGATATATGAATGATCTATAACTTTTAGGCTCAATCATGCTTTCAGCTTCATTTGTTTATGCATATTCATCAATTCTAACATTTTCACTTTCCACAATTTTTTTAGTGTTAGAATTCAAACATTTGTATGCCTTACTCGTAGTAGAATATCCAAGAAATATGCCTTCTTCTCCTTTAGCATCAAGTTTACCATTTCTGTTATCCTTCAGTATAAAAACTCTACTCCCAAAGACTTTAAAATAACTTATAGTAGGTGTATGTCCATACCATAGCTCATAAGGTGTAGTATTTGTACCTTTCTTGACTTGTACTCTGTTCAGGGTATAAATAGCTGTACTCATAGCTTCTCTCCAATATTTATGTGCAACATTTTTCTCCATTATTAATGTTCTAGCACAATCCATGATAGATCAATTTCTTCTTTCAGATATACCATTCTGTGGTGGTGTCCTAGGTGCTGAAATCTATCTTTTTATCCCTCGGTCATTGCAGAACCTGTTAAACTCATTAGAAATGAACTCACCTCCTCTGTCAGATCTCAAACATTTCAGACTCTTACCTGTTTCCTTTTCAACTTTTGCCAAGTACCACTTAAATAACTGAAATGCATTAGATTTTTCTTTGAGAAACATAACAGTCATCATCCTAGAGTAGTCATCTACAAATAGAATAAAATATTT
>MU226658.1:334888-353581 GCA_018584345.1 Thuja plicata | reverse complement strand
AAAGGTTACAAAACACACTGTCAAATGTGACCTGGTTAAAGGATTTAATCACCCTGTTAGGAGTGGCCTTGTTAGAGGACTTAGAACATTCCAATCTGAATGTCACCTTGTTCAAAGGATTTATATACTGACTGTTAAGTCAACCTTGTTAAAGGATTTGAACTGATACAATGGTTAGAAAGTAATCAGCAGGTGTGATCTGATACATACAACTTACTTTGCAAATCAAGATCTAGTTTCAACTCTAATGCTAATTCACTGAGTGGCCTCCATTTTCATCTCAAACTTTAGATCTTCTTAGAAATCCACCAAGAAATCTCTCTCTGCTTCTCTTCTCAGCCTTCTTTGCTAGGTCTTGCCAATCAGTCAATTAACAATGCAATACTCTTGCATACAACTTCTCCTTACACTTGGATACAATGATAATAACCTCTGTAGGTTATATTATACCTCTTCATCAAGGTTAGAAAAATCTTTTTCCGCTTAATCAAAATCGCAGATCTTAGGTTAGGTCAGATCCAACAGATCTTTCCATCATTACATTTAATTTACTTCTCCAATACAGTTATTAATTAAACATTGAATCCATGCGCTAATAACGGTTTCCCATGCATTAAATGAATGTGGACCAATCTTAATTAACATCGCATATCCCAATAGAATCAACTATGTCAGCCATAGATCTCAAATCTCATCAATAAACAAAATACTATTTCTCATCTTTCTCTGTCTCCCTCAGCATTTCACTGGCGCTCAAAATCATCTTTGCTTTGCTCGGCATCACCTTTCTCTTTGCTCAGCATCGACTTTGCTTTGCTCGGCATTGACCTTCCAATGAACTATCAGTGATAGATAAACAACGTATCACTTTGCCAAAGTGCCAAATGATCAAGTACCCTAGTGTATACTCATAACTCAACCATTTCCTTGGTCTTCTTGTTATCCCATTCTTTTCAAATCTTCATCAATCAATTGATAAGGTACTCAAACATACATCAATAGTCTCACCAGTTAAGGTTTGACATCAATGAAAAATTAACAATTCTCTACATTGTAGCAATCTTTCCAACAAGGCTATCCATGATTCTTATTATGAAACTATCATTAGAGCCCTTTGAACACAAATACTAACGATCTCTCATATAGATTTTAGTCACCTTTAAACAATCAAAACAAGACTTTTGATGCTAACTACCTTTCAATTAAGGAAACATCTATCATTCCAACATGTTGAAACATATGCCAACAAGATATATGGTTAGAAAAAGAAATTGATAAATAAATTGAGAAAAGAATAGACAAACATGATAGGAAGTTACATGTTATTTAATACTATGACTATAAAAGTTTAGAAGATGAACTGCATTAGGGTATGTGCAGGATCATGTGGGGCCAAAGTAGGCGCTTAAGTGGCAATGAAATTTCAAAATAATGGAGTTAGGAAACTTGACTTAAAAATTTCAATAGGATATCAACCTTATATGAAAAATATGTAAGAAGAGAATCTGTAGAAAATTGAATGTAGTTTCTAAGATACTAGTTTTTTGAAAAATAATTAATCTATTCAGTGAAAAAATGAAATTTCAATGAAGTGGTACGCAAATTTCAGGAAAAGGATAAGAAGTAGGTGTATGCCTAACCACCTCAACAACAATCAAATGATAATATTTTTATAAGATTCTAGATATAAGTAGAAGACTCATGTCTGAACGTGACACATATTTTTGTATTGTTTCTTTCCAAATAAATAACTAATTATGATTTTTTTACAACTTTTTTGGAATATAAAAACTCATGTGTCTCACCAACTTAACTTGGTCAAAACTTAATATATTTTAATTTTTTTCTTATAGTATGTGACTTGCATAGAATGTGACGCATGTTTCGGATTTGAAAAATGTTATACCATTTGAAAATTATAGATGTTTTTTAATCAGCCTATCAACCATGACTTTAGATATAATCAAATTAGAAAAAAAAAATTATTAATCAAACTCAAAACTTGAAAATTTTTAGATTGATGGAAAGTTGAGAATCTTCTTAAGAAACCCTTTTTGTTTCATTAATTTTGGATAAAAAAAGTCGTCAGCTACATGGTCGAAGTCTAGAAACACAAGGAGATTTCAAAAAGAGATTTTTTGAGTTGACTTTCTAGGTTTGGCATTCCCAAGCCAAAACACATAGCAATCCCGAGGCAAATCAGATTTGTGTCAGAGGTATCTAATATCAGATACATATATGATATTAGATAAATATCTATATACTTATTTTCATATATATGATATATAATATATATTATTATAATATATTATAGTAATAGATTATATATTAATATATAATATAACATTGTAATATATAATATAATACGATATCGGTATTGCTTAGGTGTTTGCTTTGACTAGGTGTATTGATACCCAGGATTCCTAAAAAGTCAACATGGATTTTTGCATTTTTGAGTAGATGAAAATCACATTCTTTTTCACATTGCCACTTTTTGCCCCCCCATGATCCTTCACATACCCATTAAAGTTATAATTATACATAATATCTTGAAATTTAAAATAATTTAAATTATGTAATAATAAAACCAACAATAAATCACCTTAAGTAATAATAATACAAACTACTATATATCAAGTTCATGACAATAGACTAGTCCTTGAAGTCTAGATTGATCCCACACACTATAGAAATCTATTATTTTACTCAATAGATATCTCTTTATACTACTTTTTGTTTTTGATTATGGCAAAACAAGTTTTGAAGGGACCCGGAACCCTTTACATAAAGATTACATAAGATTTAACCATTAAGTTCAACAACATAGACATACCAAAAAGAAACACCTAGGCTGACAGATAACAAGACACATAGACTAAACCCCAACCCAACCTCCAACAAAAAGCCAACATAACACCAACAAAATAAACAAAAAGACAACAACAAACATAACAGACCTAGCACAAATTTTTCAAATTCTCTGCAACTTCCTCTTCCAGTTGATTCATCTTTTGGGCTCACATTCCTTAATTCTAGAATATCTTGAGGCAAATTGGAAGTTTTCTTCTTAGTGCTTTCCCTCATGTTCTTATTCAAACCTAACCTTTCCTCCATGATAACCTCTTTATCTTGATCCAGGTCCACAATGATCCTATCATGGTGGAATTTCTCCAATTTTGCAACCAGAGCCTTCATATTATCAGTAAAGGATTTGACCATTTTATGGTTATGTTCCATGATATTGCACAAAGTGGTCTCAAGCTTATTAATCTTCTGTTCCACCTCCCCTTTCTTATTATCATAAATTTCCCTCATCATCTCAATGGCTTCAACATTCTTAGATAAGTAATCCACCATAACTTTATTTTCATTTTCTGTCCAAAGGGCACAAACAAATGGAGCTTGAGGATTATCCTTTTTTCCAACACAAGTAGGAACCACGAGATCAATGTGCACATTATCCTTCTCACCAGCCTTAGTTTCTATTTCCTCAAATTTAGAAGAAAGGACATAGTGCTTAAGATTTGGGCCTTTTATTTAATGAAACACCCATTTAATTAGTCTAAAAAAATACATAGAACTATGTTTTTCCATCTCCAAAACCCCAAACATAATCTCCTTATTAGGTTGAATGCCTTGAAGGCTTAAATCCAGAGAAGAGGCACTAGAATTACCATCTTTATCTAGAAGGGATTGCGATTCCTCATAACCAGATGGGGATATGGGGACATCATGGTCTTAGGAACTATTATAATAAACCAGAACAAGAACTTTCCCTTTCTTCTTGTCCTTCTTTTCAAACTTCGCTACCCTACCCGAAGGAGAACCCTCACCCTTGCTGATTCCAACAACATTTTTTCTTACTTTTTGTCTTTTAGAAAGGGGGGGGAAGCCTTTTCCTCCTCATTATCCATGTCCCATCCCTCATCATCAAAGCTACCACTATTTTCCCCTCCTCCATAGAGGTTGAAAGAGCTTTAGAAGGGTTCTCAGAAACCCTTTCTTTGAAGAGCTCAGAAATGGTCATAATTATCCCCAGGTGCAATATTGGGTTGTTGTGGGGACTCTCCCTATGATCCAAAATACTAGCATTCAAAGAGGAGAGAAAGTAGAAAGGGAAATAAATCAAAGCCTTAGTTAGTGCCGGGTTTGCCCTTTAGAATAGTAGGGCCTTAGAAGAGTAGGGGCCGGTTTCGTTCAAGCATTCATCCTTATTATAAGCCGGGGGGGCCGGCCGGCAGAAATGAAGAGGGGTGAGTAGTCAAGCGGTCAAGAGATGGGGCGGTCATAATAGCGTTATACTGGCATTACGGCGGATCGACGTTATGTTTTATGTATGAAGTGGTTTAGCATGAAAATTTGGTAACTATAAACCCTTGTGAACCTTCCATCCAGAGTGAAATATTCCATGACCACTTTGAGGAGCTCCCTCCAGGTGAACTTTTTCTTCTTTGGCACAAAGTTAGAATTATTTACCTTCACCATTTTTTCTTCTCCTTATCAGATTTAAGGAATCTCTTCATAACCCTATCAAAAAATTTCTATCCCAATAGAATTTGATTCCTTCCATAGAGAGGCCAATCACCTCCACCACAAGGCTCTTCTTGACCACAACTGACTTTCCAAATAGGTTGAGCTTCCTTTTCTTCAATTCTTGCACAAAAATCTTTGTAACATTCTTATCATACCCATGGAGCCTCTCTAGGAAAGGTGTCACACCCCCTTTTTTAAATAAGTACCAAATGGTGGAATTGTTCTTCCACCTTTCAAAACTCACAAGATCAACTCTTCACCACTCCCCTTCCACATTACCAAAAAAAAATAGAGCTCACCAAAATAGATGATGAGATGACTGCGTAGGAAAAAGATAGCAAGCTCAATAATGTTAAGAACCACCTAGAAATTGTGCGGCTCATATAAGATATTAATGATATCTAGGTAGTTTGGAAAATTGCCACATTTGGCACTAAAATCATCATTAATATCTACCATCATGATAGTTGATGGGAAATTTTCTAATTTTTCCATGTGTCTGATCAAAGAATAGAAGGGACTGAACCTCTTCAGCCAACTTTTCCTCCCCATACCAAGCACTTATTGTCTTGGACTTATCTCCTAGGTTAGCAAGACAATCAACCACAATATTAAATTCTCAATAAGCATGAGATAGAAAGCATTTTTCAAAGGTTTGAATAGCTTCAATAAAGGAGGAAATAATTTTATCAATGGTCCATGACATCCTATTATCCCCCTTCATGCATTTGATGATGTTATTTGAATCACCTTCTATCCAAACCCTTCTGACATTGAGGCACCTAGAAATCCCCAAGATTTGGTAGGCTCCCATGGATTCCACAAGGTGGTTGGTCTGAATACCCAAGGGGAGTGCCACCATTGTGATACATTTTATATTCACATCTTTGATCACTCCTGCACACCTAGCCAGCCCTGAGCTTCCCTTAGCCTCCCCATCAAAATTAATCTTCACCCATCCCCTAGGAGGGTAAATCCACACCAAACCCTCTCTTGGATTCATAATCTAACTTAAGGGTTTAGGTATGTCTATATTCAACTTCCATTCCTTAGACACTCTTAAGTCATAATCCTTGCAATTCCATAGATCTTTTCCTGATGTTATCACTCACATGATTAATCTTCTCCCTAATGGTACTTAATATTTATTTGAAACCACATCCCTAAAGTTTTTTTGTTTCTTTCTTTCCAAACACCCCAGATAAGGTGTAGAAAGATGAATGAACTAAGGACTTTGATAACACAATTGGAGGAAGGAGTATTCAATTGGAGAAATAAATATTGAACTACCTCAGGTAACACCCAATAGAGGTTCCATTTTTGTAGAGTTCTGGACCATATCTCCCAAGTAAATTTATAGTGGAGAGAGATGCGAGAGGTAGACTCTTTTTCATTCATGCACAAATAGCATCTATTAGGGATAATAATACCTCTTTGGCAGAGATTATTTTTTGTAAGAAGCTTATTCTAAAGAAAGACCCAAAAAATTTTATTGACTTTGGGAGTTAGCTCTTTCACCTAGGCTTTCACCCAAAAGGGAGGGGGAGAAATGGAAGGAGTCAACAAAGAGACAACAAAGGTAACCAAAAAATAACTAGAGGTAGTCCCGCACCAGTTTAGGAGGTCCTCATACTCAAGATTAACTGGTCAAGAATTGAGAGAGATTTGAATAGGCAGAAAAGCATCACTCACCGCAGTTAAGTGAGCCCAATTATGGTTCTGTCAGTAATGTTTCACTAAAATTCCAAAAGTAGCTTTACATTCTTTAATGAATGGGGAGAAATTAGAGTTACAAATAAGTGGTTCATCGAATAGCCATATATCTTCCTAGAATTAGATTTTCCTTCTATTCCCAACCTTCCATCTCAATCCTAAGGAAATAATTTTTCTAATCTTCATCACATTATTCCAAAGCTAAGATCTTGGAGGAATCAGACCAGAATAAATAAATTCATCTAGTGAGGAGACACTATGCAAATAATTTCTCTTTCATATAGAATTCCACTCCCTTTCCTCTGCATTTTTTCTCCAGAGTTTCTTTACAAGAAGATCCTTTTTAAAGGTCCTAATGCTTCTAATTCAAAGACCTCACATCTTCTTTGGGTTACAAACATTTTCCCATGCAAGAAGCAAAATTTTCTTTCTCTCTTCAAATCTTGACTAGAGAAAGTGCTTATGAATCTTCTCAATAATATCCAAAAATTTTGAAGGATGCTTGAAAAGACTTAAGGCATATATAGGTAAATTTTGGAGACACACTTTCAAGAGATGAATCTTACTTGCTCGGCTAAGAAAAGTGCCTTCCCATCCAACAAATTTATTATTAAACCTGTCAATCAAATAATTCTAAAAGGATTCTGACGGCTTCGTGCAAAGTGGAAGACCAAGATAAGTAGAGGGGAGTGAACCAATATCACATCTAGGGATATTAGTTATCCTTCTTTATCTCTTCTCAGGAGTATTAATAAAAATAGAGAGATCTTCATCAAATCAATAAGCTTACCTAAGTCCTGACCATAGAGATTTAGAGTATTATTCAGTGTTCTAGATTCCCCTATTAAAAAAATTCCCATCAAAATGGTGTCATCAAAAAACTGTTGATGAGAGCACACCAGGTTTGAAGATGACAGACTCAACCCCTTAATAGCTCCATTCATAACCAACTTCTGCAGATATCTTCCCAGAATTTCTTCCATAATGGTAAGGGGAATGGGAGAGATGGGGTCTCCTTATCTTAGGCCTCTGGATAGTTTAAAGAAATGAGACGGGGATCCATTAACAATAACAGTTAGAGAAGAAGTGGAAATCAACTGCCTAATAAGTTGAAGAGCTCTATTACCAAAGCCAAAATCCTTCAAAATATTGATTAAGAAAAACCAGTCCACTCGATCATAAACTTTGAATAAATCCAATCTCATAAGGAAGCCATTCTTCTTAGAGACCTTCAGAGGATGTATATTCTCACGCACCATGATAATAGAATCTAGGATCTATCTACCTAGAAAAAAGCCATTATGTTGAAGATAAATAATAGAAGGAAGGAGGACCAAGATTATTGAGGTTAAAACCTTAGATATGATCTTATAAAAAAATTAGCAAACGTTGATAGGGCAGTAACAATCCATAGAGTCAACCCCATGGGATTTAGGAACCAAAACTGAAAAAATTGAATTGAGCTCTTTCAACAAATTCCTAGCTCTAAAAAATTCTTTGACAACATTAGCAACATCCCTTTCCACAATATTCCAAAATTTCTTCATTGAGGACAGAAGGAATAACTCCTAATAGACTTTCCTAAGCTTCAACATTCAAGTTTGGATTAGCAACAATAAGGGAGGAAAAGAAATAGAAAACTTCCCCCCAAATGTCTTCTTACTTCTCCAACATCACACCACCACTAGAGATGTGCAAAATCCTATTGGATGCCTTATGTTTAAGAGTTGTCATGTGGAAGAACCTAGCATTTTTGTCTGCAGAAGATAGCTAGAGAGATCTCGATCTTTTCTTCTAGAATTCATCCTCCTTATAGTGTCATCATACTTGACTAAAATCTGATTTTCCATAGCCACCAAAATAGAGCTATATCCCTCCTTTTGAAGCTTATCTTGGATCTCTTTGAGCTCTATTTGGATGGAATCCTTTGAGGAAAATATATCTCCAAAAACCTCTTTGTTCCACTACTTAACACTATATTTTACAAATCTTAATTTCTTAGCTATTTTAAACATAAAAAACTCATCCATCGATATATTCCACCACTTCTTGATGCATTCCTCCAGCTTGGGGTGTGAAAACCACATTTTTTAAAACATAAAAGGGAAATTCCACCTTCTCGTGATTGTATCAGCAAAAAAAGTAATGGGAATATGATCTAAACCAATTCTAGAGAGGGCAGTGAGGGATAAAAAAAATTAACCATCCATTCATTTTAGATGAGGGCATGATCAAGGTGAACTTGTATCAACTCATTTCCAGCTATTCTATTGGTCCAAGTATAGATAACCCCTGAAGGTAAACATCATGCAACACTTGAATATTGATAAACTCCATGAGATCCAATCTACTCTCTGTCTGTATTTGATATCTACCAAGTTTTTTTGTCTCTTAAAGAGGTGTATTAAAGTCTCCCATGATGATCTAACTATCTTCCAAAAATTTCAATATGAAAGAAGCCAACCTTTTCCAAAATTTGCTTCTTGGAACTGCAGTATTTGGGGCATAGATGTTAGATAAGACCTAGGTGAATCCATCCCTAATGTGATGAAATATCACTAAACTGATATTCTCCTCATCATTAAGAGACATACCCTATATCTAATTTACGTTCCATAAGATTGTAGTCCCTTATGAAGCACCCTCCAAGCTACTTCTTACAACCCCACAATTTTTAAACAACTTTATATTTTCTACTTTTTCCTTTGACATTTTTGTCCCCTGAACCAAGACAATATTTGGTTTATGATCTCTTACTATGTTCTAGAGAATATCATTCTTATGGGATCCATTAAGCCCCCTTATGTTCCAGGAGATGATCTTCATTTTTTCTTGGGGAACAAACCTCTAGGATGGTTTTTGACTACCATCTACTATGTTCTGCCAATATTCTTTCTCTCTGTGCCATTTAGCTGATTTTATGATTGCTGTAGATTTTGGGGTTCCAACATCAGCCTTAAGTCTATTCCTAGTAGAAACACTATTCTAAGAGGCAACACCAGCCAGAGGGACTACACCAACTTTCAGCCCTTTCTTTTTTCCAACTTGTGTAAAGGAGTCCTCTCCCCCCATCCCACTCTCAACATACTTTTGGTTTTCCTTTTTTTCCTTAAGAGAGCCATCTATTCCTTTCTCCTCACCCTATTTATCTTCTGAATCATCATATAGAAAAGTAGACTTTATAAAATCTAGAGATCTTTGAGTACCAGACTGCATAGAAGAACTATAACCTAAAACATTGCATGACTAGGAATGATCCACCCATTAAAAATCCCTTTCCATCCTCAAATCCTTGGATGAGGTGAGAGGATCATCATCCCCACATCCTAACCTACCCTCTAATATTTATCCCTCTTCAATATGTTGTTCTAAGTTCAACTCTGACTTAAACCCATCAGATTCCATCTACTTTTCTTCCTTTCTGGGTTTCTTTAGATCCAGGCTAGGCTCTTTATCACTTGTACTATCTTGATTCTCTTCTAATCCCATCCCATTCCTACTTAATATATGCTTAGGGTGATAAGATTCCATATCATCTGGCTATTGAATCTCTGGGACCTCTTTGTGACTAGGGAAATCACCATAATCATTCACCCGGTCAACACCCTCCTCCTGGTTAATTCTCACTTTCTTTTGTCTTCAAACCTTCTTCTTGGTAACATTATTCTAGGCAATCACCTTATTGGCCTGTAAATGATACTTTTTTTCCTAGTACCCAGACTTCATGCAAAGGAAACAAACAAAGGCCATAGTTTCAAACTCCACTGACTAGACCCATTTACCCAACTTACACACAATCTCCACAGAGGAGGGAAGACCAGTATCTTGGCCAACACTAACACATATTATAGCATAAACCAATCTCTTCTTGGCCGCTGTCATGGGATCAATCAACAAGAGCTCCCCAAAAGAGCTAGCTAACCCCCTAAAAAAATCCTCACAACAATATTCCAACGGAAAATACGACAACCTAACCCACACAAGGGAAAAAGAGAAGCTAGCATCATTGAGATCAAGATTAGGGGCCCATCTCTTCAAGAGAAAAGATGACTTTCCCATCACCCATGAACCACCATATAAAACATCTGAAAAGTCTTCTTGAAAGGAAAAGTAAAAATAAAGGAAACCTTTAGGCATTTCTACAATTTCAACTTGTCCTTTCAAGCGCAACTTCTTTTGGCAAAATCCCTAACTAGATCAATATTTGGTCTAGGCTCCATAAACTATCCAACCAGAGAGAGGGCCATAAGGGAGATATTATGGTCAATCATTGGATCCGGGACTAAGATAACACACCTTCCTTAGGCCACACTGAGATATTGTTCACTTGAGGGAAAACAAATTTTCCACTTGGTTTGATCCCAAAGAGGGAGGACCAAGTCCGTGATCTTGATGGAGCATCACCCACAATTCCATAAGTGCCTCCTGTTCGATGTCCATCACATGAATCAATGACCCCACTCAGGTCATTGGGGATCCCATTCTTCCGAATCAGTTCCTCCTTCCTAGCCTTCAACTATCCTTTTTCCTTCATCTCCATCATGTCGTTGTTTGGCCGGTGAACCAACCGCGACCTGAGTCGTAGACATTCATAGTTGCCCTCCATTCCTATAATTCCCGCCTAAACTCCCCATTCAAAATTCCAACCTTTTATACCAATTTTTATTTGATTATTTATATTTACTCTGGAAGGGTGGTTGTTTCATCACAAGAAGACAAGTTATTATAGAGGCTAATCCCCAAAAAATATGTACAATTTTGTTTCTATTATAAGAAAGGGCCCTACTTGTAGATTTATTACTCCCTTTTATGAATGAAATCAATCCATTTTACTATTGATTTCTTCCAATATTTTAGGATGAAATAAGACATATGTATTATGGGTGATTAGAAATCAATACACAAAATTTATTTAAAACACTAGGGCATGATATCAAATTGTACTAAATTTATATTATTTGACTTAAAACAAGAAGGTGAATGGGGCTAATTAGCCAAAATTTGAATTTGACTTTTTCAAAGGAAGAGGATGAGCTCAACTTGAATTTGAATTTTCAAAAGGAAGAGGAAAAGTTTAATTTTAATTTGTGTTTTGTAAAGGAAGCTAAGTCTATGACTACAAGTTGAACATACAAAATGTCCAATATTTGGAAAGTAGTTAAATCTAGGTGGCTAATGACTACATTGAGGTAGGTGTATGGATAGGTGTGATAAATAAGTGGATAAGATGAATGTATAAAATAAAAAGATAGATTAAAGATAAGGAATGAGTCCAACCTTACACAAGATTGTACCATTTCTCACTCAATACATTTTTTTTAAAATTAGACACAAAACTAAATGAAAAGTAACATAGACATGTCAATTTCACCATTATAATCATAATAAAAATTTATAATTTATAATTACATTAAATTTAAATCATACATAATATTTTGAGATTTAAAATAATTATAATTAAGTAATAATAAATGACCTTAAATAACAATTTAATTTAATGAGAAAATATCATTTTTATGAAACATACTTTATTTTAAAAAATTAACGATTGAAATTTTCTATCACTATATTTCCATTAGTTACATTCAATTTGTGTAATTTTGTTTTGAATAAATTTTTTAAGTATTTTAAATTTGACATGTCATAACTAATTTATATTTTAAATTTATTTATTTAAATATTTTATAATTCAATTAAATAGAAAAAACAATAATCTAAATTTCATTGAACTTCGAAAGTTTATTTAGGGAGACTCAAAATGGTTAATCAATTGCCAATATTTCTTAATTAAATTTTAATAGTTTTTTATTTTTAATTAATAATCATATCAATAGTGTAAATAAAGAAGTACAAATAAAAAGAATCAAATGAATGTGTAGAAACAAATCTAAAATAGATAACAAAGAATTAGAATCAAGACACCAAATTTATAGTGGTTCACCATAAAGGCTACATCTACTTTCTAAGTAGGGAAAGTTCTTTGTTGATTTTAATTTTATAATACAATCTATAGTAATAATCTGTTTGAATATTTAAACATAATAGCCTTGTCCAAAATATAAATTTTAAAAAGACTCATGGAGGAAAAAACAAGTGACCGTTGGGCTTCAAATATACAACAATCTCCCACTTGAAGTCCAATGCCTACTACATCAAATACTTTCCTTGCTTTTATTTTAAAGGGCACAACTTGAGAACACTGAGAGAAGTCCTATAGAATTCAAACTTCTCCCTTAGTACCACCTTTGTCAATGCATCGGTCAAATTGAGCTTAGTGTCAATCTTTCAAACCTTTAATTTTCCCTCTTCAAGAACATTGCGAATGAAATGATATTAAAATTTAATATGTTTAGTGTGTTGGTCCACTGGGAGGGGGGGGGGGGGGGTGAATCAGACAAAATCAAATCTTAATGCTCAAAACTTAGCTTACTGATTCACTCGGTAGAACTGAATATAGTAATAATCGACTCACCAAACAACTTAATAACTTAAACAACCCTACATCTCATAATATGTAAATCAATCATTGAAACTCATTAACATCAGATTTAACTTGACACCAGATTTAATGAAGAAACCCAATATGGGAAAAAACCTCTGTGGGAATCATGACCCACAATAAAAATGTACCCTTCTGAAGTACGCTCGGTTAAGAACCTATCCTGTTAAATATTACAAACACATTTGCTAAATGTGACTCTATTAGGGGATTTACCTCAAATCTATTAAGATATTTATCTTGTTAGGAGTGGCCTTGTTAGAGGTCTTTAAACACTATTTTGGAATGTCACCTACTTCTAGGATGGTTAAATCCACTCTGTTAAGAGATTTATGTGTACAAATCCTAATAAGTAACAGTATAAACTTTGATCTATAAATATAGAAACTACCTTTGGTTGTGTCAGACTCTTTATTCTCAATTGAATACTGACATCACATACTCCATTTATCTATTTCTCAGACTGCAGATCCTTTAATCTATGTTTCTCTACTTTTCTAGGTAAATGTTGTTCTTCAACTTCTTCTTCTCTGTTTAACTCGCTAGCCTTTATGTCTCTATTTGTTCTCATTCTTTATATAGACATACTTTTTCCTCTTAATCTCCTTAATTATATTTTCCTGCATTGCACTCTGTCATTCAATCATCTTCCTCATAAATCTCAACTCAGTAAACCACTTCACTTTTACCTCAGAACTTGAACTTTTCTTGGAACTCACATAATCAGGTTTAACTGCTTGATCTTCGCCTTAGATCTTCTCATTGAATTTTCATGTTTGTAGATCTTCTAAAAAAATTTATTTAATTCTTATCCTCATCCAACTCATCATCACTTTCTATTAATTTTGATCTTATCATCATTTACAATCAATATCCTATACTCGGTAAACTTGCTTTGTAACTCGGTAACTGTCTTCATTCATTGCTCGGTGTCTAACTCATTCTCGGTGCTCGGTTCTTGTCTTTCTCTCAGTGTTTGGTAACTGTGACTGACTAACATAAATCTATACCGACTGACTCTGTCTAGCTTGGTAAAGTAACTTGAAATAACTTAATTCATGTTGCAATTTCTGACTTAATCAATCAATTGTATAGAATTTATAACAGCAAATATATAGTATAAAACAACTATATCAACATTACTTCATCATTGTCTGATCTGTATTTGTCACCCATTTAACTTCTCCTCTTAAGATATGGTAACATAATAAAAATCAATAATCAATTGCTTGACATCAATGATAAAACAAAAAATGATCTAACCATCTCTATAATCATGATACTCAGTATCACTTGGTCTTCATCATCTTCATGAGATCTTTATCAGTTGATTAACATAGTGTGATGATAAAATGCAAGACTTTTAGCCAAATGAATGACACTATTGCTATCACAAAATAGTATTAAGTTGTTTTATTTGCATCTCAAATCACTCAACAACTGTTGAATCCATATCATCTCTTTCACTCCTTCAGTGAGAGCCATATGTTCCACCTCAGTAGTGGAAATAGCCACTGATGGTTGCAATCTAGAAATCCAACTAATTGTTTCCCCAAAAAAAGTAAAAACCATAACTTGTACTGGATCTCCATTTGTCTAACTCTCTAGCTAGATCATAATCAACAATGCCTCAGAATTGTGCATTATGCCCTCCAAAACATAAAGCATATTTTGAGGTACCTTTTAAATATCTTAGAATCTATTTGACTGCATCCCAATGAGCTTTACCTGGATTTCTCATAAACCTGCTCACTACTCCCACTGCATGAGCAATATCTGAATAAGTACAAACCATGACATACATGAGGCTGCCAACTAATGATGAATATGGGAAGCCTTTTATAAATTCTTGATCTTCTTGTGTCTTGGGAGACATTTTAGAAGACAAATGAAAATGACTAGCATGTTGAGTGCTTGCAATCTTAGCACCTTTCATACCAAATCGATCCAGAACTTTGTCAATATACTTCTTTTGTGACAATCCAATTTTGTTCTTTTGTCTATCTTGAATAATGGTCTTCCCAAGTATGTTTGTCACCAAAATGTCATCAACATGTCATTCAGAAGTTACTTGTAATTAACATATGGATAAGATTCACAATAAATGAATTGATGTTCAGTCAAGAAATGATCAAATTTAAGGTACGAATACCTTGTGGCTTTCTTGAGCCTGTGATAGCTAAATGTGGGCCTCTGATTTAGCCATACACTTCAACATGGTCATTGCTCTTCAATCACATACAAAAATGAATATAGATTAATTCATCCTACATGTGTAAATGAATCAACCTATTTCCTTCTAGAAGGCAGGAGTATGAGCTTGCTCTCAGATCATTGCAAGCTCAGTGACTACACACTAACCTAAACAAAGGATTTAAAACTATATGATGAAAGTAAAATGCTGATTAATCTAAATGATTATGCAACTTTTTTGTTCATCCAAGCTACTTAAGATTTATTTTAGAAGCACCAAATTGAAAGTGAAAGATTCTTTTTAAAACCCAAATTGAATGTGCTCTAATGATTAGATTTGCATGCTTGAATAAAAGTAAAAAACAATATTAAACAAATGCTAAGAATGCAAGAAAGCTAAGATGAAAATGCAGCATAATAACATTAGATAAAAATTCAAATCCTTTGTAAAGGAAAAGAGTTTCTCTTTTATAGAAATCTCTCTCGAATCAACGGTCGAGATCGAACAAAAAGAGTGGCTCAGATTCGATTGAAGAAGCATAATCCATGTGCAAGTGATTCGATTGGTTGAGAGAGTCAGTTGACTGAACTGACTGATCATTTATTTTGGAAACTTCCAAAATTAGTTCACAGTTAACTGAAATGTTTCCAAAATGATAAACAATGGAGAATCAGTTAACTAAGTGGAACTGGATTGTTTCCATTTTGATAATCAGTCAACTAAATTTGATGATGTCATATGCATTTTTAATAAATTAATTCATTTTGAATGCACATTTATGTTTTTATAATTAATTTAATTTTTTTTTTATTTAATTGACAATTTTGTAATTTTTATTTAATTAATATATCAGAATATCAATTAAATAATTAACATAAGATATATTTGTCAATGTGATTTGATTTTAGGAATTAATTAATTAATCAAGTACGATGATAGATTAGGACCTAGGGTTAAGGTCAAATCAATTCAAATTTGATAATTGCCTGTTTGATTTAGGACATAGGTTTAATCAAGATTGGGGTTTCTTGATTAAATGTTGAGATTGGGGGTCTAGGGTTTAGGTGACCATTTTTAGGTGATTACAGAGCCCATACAAAATCTAGTTCAACTTGCAATAAATATGTTCATGTCCCTATTTTTTAAATGCTTTATGCTTCTCCATATACAATTATTCCTTAATATCACCATATAGAAACACAATCTTGACACCAAGCTATTCAAACTCATATTGCAAATAGTTGCTAAACCAAAAACAACATGGATTGTGGTCATCTTCACAACTAGTAATAATATTTCATCAAAATTGATCCCATTTTGTTGATCATATCGCGTTACAACTAATCATGCATGATAGTGTTTTATTCCTCTCCCTTCCTCTTTTAAATTTCATACCTAGTGATTTTTCAATGCCCTATTATTAGGTGGAAGCTTTGCAAGATCCCAAGAATTATTTTCTATTATGGCATCCATCTCCTCTTCCATAGAAGAAATCCATTTGTCATATCAAAATTATTGAATAAATGGATAGGTCTTATAACCGTCCACTCCAAAATATGGAGGGAAGTGGAAAAATGGGGAAGGGACATGAGGAGGGCTACATAAAGGGGGAAGAGAAGGCAATGACAAAAAAATAAACCTCAACCTCAACCTATAATTATGCCTAAAGAAAATAAGAAGACAAATGAAAGATGTTAATCTTAGAGGAATTGAATGTGGATATACCAGAGGAACAATTTGATGCTAAGTGTTCCATTCATTCTTATGAGAGATGGGTTCATGTGAATCACTACTCGTGAAATATGGGTCAATGAATTTGACTAAAAAAACTACACAATTGAATCCTAATAGCAATATCACTATTTGACTTGTTGTGTAAAATATCTCCTACTTATCAATTGATGAGATTAAGGGGCTTTCTAATGAATGGTTCATAAGGCACAATACTTGGTGAAGGTTTTGAATATGGGGTTGCAAACAAAGTGGATTTAACCACGGAGGAAACTATGTAGTTACGCATACTCAAGTTAAAGTAGTATTGGGATGGGTGACCTCCCGGGAAGTCTCGATGCTTCACCTCTGTGAGCATCACCTAGATCCAATGAGTGCTAAGTGTTCCATTCATTCTCATGAGAGATGGGTTCATGTGAACCATTTATCATGAAATTGTAATGACCTAAAAGTGGTCACCTAAACCCTAGACCCCTAATCTTAGTCTCATATCAAGAAACCCTAATCTTGATAAACCCTAAGTCCTAAATTAAACAAGCAATTCATTAAATTCAAGCTAGTCTGACCTGAACCCTAGGTCTTAATTAATCATCATACTTGATGTAAGATCTAAATTTGGAGGCGGTTTGAATGCCCTAGATCTCCTAAATAAGATTTGTATAATGAAAGAAAATCCTATGTCCAAATTCAGGATATTACATTTAATTATATTGATCAAAAGGATGGAAAAGAGCATGAAAGAATGATGTAATAAGATGCCTACCTCATGACATAGCAGATCTGGAAAAACTCATTTTCTGAGTTCTGTAGACTATTTCTTGAGATGCTGACAGTTGATACCGAACCAGAATGCAGAGACAAACAAAACCCAGAAATATTTTTCCATTCCGATGTCATCTTATGAAAAAAGGTTGACCCTATACCAATTTTGCCAACTTGATCTGCTCAACTCCAAAAGTGTCCCTATTCACACAGTCCGAAAGAAATCTGAAAAGGCTATCCAGATCTGGCCTCAGATCCTCTGTCCTGCACCTGGAAATATCTAAAAAGGGGGTTTTTGGGTGGCTATATAGGGTTTTGCCTTAGTCAAACCCCCATTTTGGTGGTTTCCACCTCCACAAATAGCCAATTATATAGAATGTATATTATGTGTGTGTTGCTCTTTGGAAAGAGTCTTTTGAACATGCAATATCAAGATCAAATCTTCTAGATTAACAATCCTAACATAACATGGAAATGAGAAAGCAATGCATAGATTTGAATATGATAAAGAAAGCATACCAAGCCCCCAAGGCTAAAGTATTCCTATCAACTCACAATCCATAATTACTACCCCATGATAATGTCCTTTGAATGCTTGAATGTTGAAGATGGTAGATCTAAAAAGAAAGCCTTCTTGCTTCAATGAAGATCTACAATAACTTGTCTTTAAAGAATGCTTTTATTGAAGATGATGATATGTCCTCCTAGCTTGTCCTTCTATATCATCCTCTTACTTTCTTGCCTCATCATTCCATCATGTAATGTCCCAATTTTGTTTCATGATCAAATGAAGGCAAAAGAGAGTGTTTATATAGAGATTTCAATATAGGTCTCCTAGGGCAATGCAATGGATCCAAATTCAAATTTCACCTCGAATCATGGTCCAATAACATTTTCCAACTAAGGAGAAAACATATTAATTCAAATATTACAGAAAACACTTCCGCATCTGAACCCGGGGACCTATTTCAAGTTTCAGACCTCGATAAGCTCTGGATCTGGAAATGGGAACCAACACCTATCAGGGGACAGGGTCGACCTTGGCCCTGTCCTAGGATAGGGTCGACCTTAGCCCTATCCTAGGATAGGTTTTACCTCAGCCCTGACCTAGGACAGGGTCAACCTCAGCCCTATCCTAGGACAGGGTCGACCTCGGCCCTGTCCTGAGTTTTCAGGCAGGTCAGCAGGATGTGACAGAAAGGCTCCCAGGTCAATCGGGGACCTAGGAAGGTGGGGGAATGAGTCAGAGTGTTAAGAAGGC
>MU226658.1:298511-325010 GCA_018584345.1 Thuja plicata | reverse complement strand
CCTAGGAAGGTGGGGGAATGAGTCAGAGTGTTAAGAAGGCCTAAAAGGCCTGGAGAGAGAGTAAGATGAGGCCTAGGAGGACCAATACATAGGTCCTACCTAGAAAGAAGAGCCATGGAGAGGAAAAGTCCAGGAGGATCCATAAGATCCTAACCCTAATTTCACCTAAACATATAAAAATACAAATCTATTATGCAAACATACTAAACGAGGGTGCTAAACTCATCCAAATGGAAGTGCTTCCATTTTAATACGATACACTTTATTAATTAATTAATTCCTAAAAATACAATATATTGGCAAATAAACCTTAAGTTAATTATTTAATTGATATTGTAATATATTAATTAAATAAAATTACAAAATTGTCAATAAAATTCAAAAAGGAATTAAATCAATTAATAAAAACAAAATGTACATTTAAAATCAATTAAATCTTTAAAATTGTATATGATGTCATCAACTATTTGTTTGAATTAAAATGTGCATTTAAAATCAATTAAAAATGCATATGATGTCATCAATTGATTTTTGAATTGGAAATAAATCTATTTTATTTAGTTGATTTATTATTATATTTTCTCATTTTGGAATCAAATCTATTTTATTCAGTTAACTTAATCTTATCTATTTATCATTTTGAAAACAAAGTTGTTAACTGAAAACTGATTTTGGAAGTTTCCAAAAAGACTGAATCTTTCGACCAGTCAAATTGCTTACACATGGATTGTGCTTCCTCAAATCAAATCTGAGCCACTCATTTCCTCTAATCTTGACCATTGATTTGGGAGAGATTTTCTATAAAAGAGAGCTTCATTTCCTTCACAAAGGATCCCAGTTTTTAATTATTGTAATTATGCAATTTTCATTTCTTAAACTTTCAAGTATTTTAGCATTTTATAGCTTTTTGATTGAATAAATGTTAGTTTACTTTCAATCATGCAAACCATAATCTAGAGTACATTTCAATTGGTGATTTAAAAAGAACAAAAAAATTTCAAATTGGTGCCATAAAATCAATGTAATTAGCTTGGGATCAAATATGCATTTGCATATTCATTCTAGTTTCATCATTTATCTAGCTTTAAAATCCTTCGTTTAGAACAGCGTGTAGTCTCTGTTTCTTGCGATGACCTGAGAGCAAGAATCAAACACCTGCCTACTAGAAAGTAATGAGCCGATGTTGGTTAGCCTTGGACATTTCAATCTTTTGGTTTTGTCATTTTGTAACTAGCTAACCCCGTAATGGTTCATTGGAGTGTGTGTTTGCAGCTGCAGGTATCTGACACAATTTCACATGCACATTTCTAGTGCCCACCGTGGGGAGGTTTAAACCTCATTTTGAGCCAAACCTTACCCAAATATCTTTATGAGCCAAACGTGACTACACCATCACGTCCAGATCATCCTTTTAGTTGAAATCGACTATAAACTTGCCCATATCTGACTAAAGTCAAATCTATGGCAAAAAACATTTTTCCCAAACAAGTCGTATGACCTCGTACGGGCTCATACGGTAACATTTTTTAGTCAATTTTTTTTAAAGTGCATGATTTTTCATCTACTTTCTAAATATACAATCAATTTTCTGACTTTATGATTTTTCTAACACTGACCAATCTTTGTCTTTTCTATTCTTGATGCTTATCTTTGATTACAGCCTAACAGTGGTTTGCAGGACGTTGTAAATGAACAAAAAAATCATAAAATACTAATGAGTTTGATTCAGGATGATTTTCAAAGACTTTGTGTGTCTTCCAAAACCATCATGTCTGCGTTTTGTAGTTAAATAAAACTTCAGATTTGGTGCTTAAAAAAAATCACTTTGCTTATAATGTGTTTGAAGTGTTCTCTAGATTTGTAATCCCAAAGAATTGCATGAACGTATCCTCTCCCCTTGCCTTCGCGGATCTTGGGTGTAAGAGAAATTCATGTAAATCTTTGAGTGTGGCTACCTCCTAAGAGCTTTAACAGATCTAGTGAGAGAGATTGCTCAAATGGTAATAGGCTGAAGCCAAGCCCTTCCAAACCGGTATATAAAAAATGTCATTGTGATTAATCTCATAGTGAACATGTGTCAATTTTTCTATGCTGACAGAAGATCTCCCTCAGTACGCTCATGTTGCGTAAAAACCTATAGAACGTAACTTTTGAAGGTTGGGAGGCCTCCTTAATGGGGCTAATCTGCAGCATGTATAGCCGCCTGAATGGATGCCCTGACTAAAAAATTTGTTCTAGTGACCAAAAATCCCTCTATCTGTTGGCGCGAAAGGTCAAAGACTGACTAAGATGTCCCACATTTTTACGGCTCTTAGTATAGACAATGGTCCCTTGGAAAGTAATTACCCTTGGGATTCAAAGCTTGGTGTGCCTGAGAAGTGAGTGCACTATAAGGAGGAGCTCATACCTCCAAGCTTCTATGTTGTACGCTATGAGTAGGTGTGGCTAAACTTTTGTTCAAGTGGGAATTCAAAAGATATTGCTCTGGGTTGCCTAGGTTGTGGTGTGTTTGTTCTTTTTACAACAAACATTCCTCTTGATGTGTCTTGCATGAGTGAAACATCAAAACAAAACCCAAACAATTAAAAAAATATCAAAATGATCAACACATTCCAAATCTACACTCTTAGGTGTTAAACTATCAAACTCTTGTCCAAGTTTCTGCATCTAGTGTCAAAACTCTGAAAATCAGTCGAGTTGTTGTCCAAATTTTGTCTTCCATTGCGCTAGTTCTGTCATAATTTTAAAAAATCTATGCTTTCACCAACATCACTACTAGTTTGTCTTTGACTACAATCTGTTGACAGTCTAGCTCCTTGTTGTTTCAAGGTCTGACTTTGTTGTGCTAGTCCAAGTGACTTGTTATCTTTAATCATCTTTGTCCACAATGTCCTTATCTTGAGTTGCAAGAGAAGGTTCATTAGCCTTGACTCAAGATCAGAGTCATTTCTATCTCTCTCTCAGTTGGACATTATCTATTTTTGTCTTTTGGTCTTGGACTTAGTCAGGACTTTAGATATCACTTCAGCACCTGTCATTCAATCAATTGATTCATCATACCTTCTCTTCAATCTTCTAAGAAATTGCATCAAGATAAACTTACAATGTCTAAAATCAAATGGGATAAACCTTATGGTCATAACAATGAGAAGGAAGAGATTCTTATGGTATCTTTATCAAAATAGCTTCAAACATTGAAATCTGAACTCCAAGAATTAAAGGGGGAAAAGGATACACCATCTAACAAATCCTCATTAAGCTCAATCTATCCTTTGCTATTTGATCATGATTCACACATCTCTCCACTTCCTTCCAACATGGAAAAATCTTGGTATCGCAATCCTATCTTTAATCAAGAGAGTGGCTCCAAAGCCCTAAACGCTACTAAAAATACCATGAAGTCTCCCTCCAAAGGGATGAGTAACCTTTTGAAAGAAAAACCTTGGGTTAAATGCAAGAGGGACTTCACTCCTTTGGGACAATCTTATGAATCAACATTGGAATAACTTCTTGAGCATGATCTCATCACATTGCCTAAAGTCACATCACATGGATTGAAATTCTTGAGTACCTATTATGCATATCATCAACACAATGAGCATAAAACTTCATCTTCCATGGATTTGAAACATAAAATCCAAGATCTCATAGATGATGGCATAATTGAAATTGAAAATCCTAATGATTCATCTAATCTCAAGCAAGATCTAAATCATGAACCTGTGTCTAGAAATGATTCCCATATCACATCTACTTCTTCTACCATTCCTCCACCTCCTAAAGCTTCAAAACCAGCCACACCATCTCTATCAAAGAATGAGCCTAATGATGACTATGTCTACTCTCAAGGACTACCTCTAAAAGATATCCAAGCTAATCAGCATATGACTCCAAGTTCTACTCAGGCTTCAAATATCATAGGCCCAAAGCTTCCATGTGATTCAATGACTATCATGCCTACTCCAAATGATATTCCATTATCCTTTCAGGGAATCCCTCATGCAAATCAAAACTCCTACCTCATCCTTAGAAGTGGATCCATGTCAAGAGGGCAATCTAAAGTGTGAAGAAACAAATATTAGTAATGATCAAGATCAAGATACCATTCATCCTTATCCAACAGTTGACCAAAGTCACATATCTCAAGAGTCCCATGATGATTTCATCATCCCCTTCCATTTATTCCTAGAAGACACTCTTGCACCTCCTATATCTTATCCATCTCCCAAGCAAGATCAAGATATCCTTTCCACCATCTCTAATGAGCCTATTTGAAAATAAAGAGAAAAGTACCCTTTCTAAACCATCTAAAGATCCTTGTCAAGATCAAAGAATCCCATCATCCCCTTGTCATATTCTTCCATATCTAGAAACCATCATTCATCAAAATCCCTTGTAGAACATTAAATCCCCTCAAGCTTCAGCTACTCCTATCAAATCTACTCATGCGCCTATTGATATAAAGATGAATTCTAAAGAGAAGAGACTTGGTCATGCAACTCACTCTAAAGATGTTGATATCCTATCCACACCTTATCTCCCTCCATTCAAATGTTAGAATCATCCTTCTCCATCCTCCAAATCCATCCTTCGTCCTTATATTCCAAAGTGAAAAATGTCAAACCTTCCACCTATATTGGGTCCTTATATCCCTCCATCTGCCATGACTATTGAAAGGAAACTAAGTGTGCAGAAAATAGTTCCCTATGCTAAACTCTTGAGAAGAGGATCATACAAATTCAGATTTAACCCTTAGCAATTACAGAATGATAATACAATAACATGCATACATAGAAAAATGAGACTGACACAATGATTTACCTTGGGGAAAACCTTTTGGTAAAAAACCCCAGCACTCCAAAACCTGCACAATGTATTAATCAAAACTAATACTATTTACAATACCCTTGCAATGCAAGTTCTTTCAGGAGATAATCAACACTTGAAGACAAATTCGGCAGCATAAAAAATGTTCCAACAATACACTTACTTCTCTCAAATTTGCAACCCTAAAAAATGCTTATATCATGCACTTCACTTTTTAGGGAAACTTCCAAAGGTAGCCTTATTAGGGTTTTACCATTCTCCAAGAAAATAGGAACCTGAACCCCATGATTGCAAAAGAGTGTACAGTACTCAACTGATTAGTTACCACATGTCTTGCATGTCTTCACCTGTCATCAAAACTTCCACAATTATCTCTTACAAATATTAATGACCGTCATAGGAATCTGTCATAACCATTTTAGTGATGATTACCCTACACATTGTCCAAAGTGCCGACATTTGGAAAATATCAAATGTAAGGAAATATACAAGGTTGAGACACCTCATTCCTAACACCTATCACTAATAGCTTGTCATCCACTTACCCTATCCCCTATCAAGATCAACAAACACATGCATCCTTGAACTCTCCCTATCAACCAATCTGTATGAACCAGTCATATTGGCCCTATTCATCCACACTCCCCAAGTCTTTTGGAATCAATTTGGATGTGCAACGAAGAAATCATAATACAAGAATCCACTTGCATATGAAGATCACTATGTCCAATCTAATCGACATGTGACTACAAATAAAAAGGAAATATTCAAGAGACCGAAAATGTCTACTGAGAAAAGAATAATATCAAAGAAATATGGGTTCCTAAATCCAACATGGAAGAATTGCATTCTAAATCATCCAAAAACAAAAGAAAATCAAAATCTATGTGGATTCCCAAGTGTCTTCTAAAGGACTTGGATACAAAAAGAAAATCAGAAGTTATGTGGATTCCCAAGTATCTTCTAAAGGACTTGGATACAAAAATAAAATCAAAAGTTATGTGGATTCCCAATTCTCTCTTAAATGGATTGAGAAAAAAGGAAAAGTAAGATTTGGCATCTAAGCTTCCAAACTCTTCCACTTCATCTCCATCTAAACATCTCCCATCTTCTAACTCTATTTTGGGTCCTGATTTCCCAAGATCCATTACATTGAATACTTCACCCCGTTCTCCATCCATCTTGGGTCCTTGTGTACCAAGATCCATATCCACTCATACATCAAAGCCTCAAGCTATTCCATCTATTTTTAATCCATTTTTCCACTACCCTTCAAGGGGTGTGTCAATGTTGATCGTGTCACCATTTCCATCTACCTCTACACAAACCTTTCAATACCCTATCTAATATCCCACACCTACCTACTACCCATCATTCCCATATCCTTCCATCCCTCTTATCCAATCCCTCACATAAATCCTTGGCTACCATCTTCCTTATCCTCCATATCATCATTCCCTACCATCACCCTATCAACATCGTTGAGCATACTTTCAATGGCCTTGGCCCATCATAACATATCCTAAAAAGGATCACTATCCAAAGAGAAATAAGCTTAAGTTCCTACATAAAATCAAAAGTACAAAAATAAATAAATAAATAAATAAATAAGTTCCTTGGTGAAAACCTGGTAAACATGCACCTTGGTAGAAAAATTAAAGATAAATCAATCCGTCCTATGGTGAAAACCACTTCTTGTGGCACCTTGGATAAGTACCATGATGAAAACCTGGCAAACAATCATCATGCATAATTCCTCATGGTTGCACTCTTCACTTGGGGGAAAGTTCCTTCCATGTCATCTTATCCATCATGTCTTACATCCATCAAGCCCATGAGCATCCATGTTCCTTCAGGTAATTTTGACAAGGTTGAGCCTATCCATGAACACTATGCATCCTGACATTCATTATCCTTTCCATCTTCCTATTCACTTTCTCTCATCCATGATACCCTATCATGATCTTTCTTATCCCAAGCCCATCCTCTCTATCTATGAACATCCTTTGCACTAATCCCAAAACATTCACTTATACCTCCATCACCCCTTATCCTGATCACGTTATCATAGCTATATCCAAAATTGACCCTTTCATCTTGATCAAAATTGAAAAATAGGTTCTTAGAAGTCTCTTGACATGTCCATTCTTTTGGACTACATGCTTTTCATGACATCATGTCATTATCCTATATGCTACCCAGCACCGCTCCATGAGCCTACATTGCTATATTATTTTTTCCCTAGCTTGGGAAATCTTGAGGAGATTGTCTTTGAGGGTTGCATTCACCCTCTTCATCCATCATTTTCTATTCGCCTCATCCATAAAATTTCTAATCCATCTGCAATGTCCTACACCTTTCTAGACAATTGGGGAAAACCAATGTGATCTTGCTTGAGAATGAACAATTTGGTTCTTCTGAGAACCCGCCTAGCTTTAAACTGATCCAGAGTCATAGTATGAGGGAGATCGAATCGGCTTTGTCCCGATAGTATGAGTCAAGTCAGACATCGCAATCAAAGTTTGTTACCATGGGGCATGGGTCCCCAATTTTGATTGCATCTTTGGATTACACCAGAATAAGTAATATTGTCATTTCTAAAGGAAATCTCGCTACTGACGCAAACAGGTGTTTCTCAACACCCTAATCAAAAGTGTTTCTTAACACTATCTTTGGACACATCTATATTTATTAACACACATTGGATACCACAAATGTAAACAACAGATCGATAGCACTCAAACACATCACACTCACAAGCACGATGGTGTTTCTCAACACCTCATACATATACACATCTGAAAACTTTGAAACTAGGTAAAGTATGATGAACTTCTATTTGTATGTTGTTTGTTTTTATTATTTTTTTGTTAATCTTTTCTTTGTCTACTACTTGTTGGTGTGGTCCCGATGATCCAAAAACATCAAATAAATAGCATGTATGTGATAAGAGCTCCTGCATTAAGGTGGAAAATCCTCACATCCCTCGATCTTGTTTACTTGCACACAGAGGTGAGGTCAGAACTATCTCCTTGACTGTTATTGATCTGCTTGTTTACGCAAGATCACACTCATGGTTATCTCGGCTTTGAATGCCTCGATACTAGTGTACTCTTGTAACATCAACTATAAACAACGTTCAAGTCATCTTGGCTTTTGTGCCCCGATGCTTACGTTAGTTTCTCATATCTTATCTAATGAAATTGATATTCATATTCTTATGGTTGCAGTTGCACTAGTAAGGATTGTATCGACTCTGATGTTCCAAAAATGCTCGATGATGAAAAATTTCAAAGCTAAAGGTTCAGTGACTACACCTTAGGTTGCATTCATGTTAGTATTGCATTTGCATGGTGTTGAAATCTGCATAATATCGATATCTATCTCCAATGTGAAGGATATAAGGTTCTTATTGATCAATCTTGCTTTTGTCAAGTGGCTAGTTGTGCATGAGCATGACACCCCTCACTAATTCAACTGTCCTGATTCCATTTTCAAGAACAAAATTGAAATCTGACGTTTAAATTTTTCAGTCAACTATAGTTGACCGCTTGCAGAAACAATGGAAATCTCTCACGCTTTTCTTCTAATCAATCCATGTATCATACTTTTGGTCAATCTCGGTCAAACAGGACCTCCCATAAAGTATAGATTTTTTCCTAACCACTTGGGACCTCTTTCTAATTAGATCAACTTCTTCTTCCATCATGTTATCAATCGAATTGCTTCTCATCTCTAGGGAACCTAGCCATATTTCAATTTCACTCCCGAGGGGGCAGGATCAGGACATCAATATTCCAGTGATCATATCCTCAATCAAAACCCCATCACTTGGGGCATCTCAGCTTCATCGCATCAAATCAAGTTGAGATCATCTTAAAATCAAAGGCAACCTAATAAATGGTCTTATACGAGCTATTCATTATTGAAACTAAATACATTGATCAAATTGGCTTCACCACTTCAAATTAAGTCAATTTTCTTGCTAATCAAATCTCTTAACAGTAATCAGTTTCATTGCTTCAAATAAAACTGGTTATTTGTTCAAACCAATCAAAAGGTTTAAGAGTTCTTGATAGATGTTCAGTTTCATCACTTCAAATCAAACTGAGTATTCTTTTTATATATTTTGATCGATCTTCGTCCAATCAAGCTCAAAGTCGGTCTTCTTCTTGAAAAGAATAGTTTCGTCGCTTCAAATCAGTTTGTTCTGGGTCTTCTCGCTTACAGGTCTTTGAATCAATACGCTGATCGCACATCAATTCAAAGAGGGGCAAATGTAATGACCTAAAACTGGTCACCTAAACCCTAGACCCCTAATCTCAATCTCATATCAAGAAACCCTAATCTTGATAAACCGTAAGTCCTAAATCAAACAGGCAATTCATCAAATTCAAGCTAATCTGACCTGAACCCTAGGTCTTAATTAATCATCATACTTGATTAATTATTTAATTCCTAAAAATATAATATATTAGAAAATAAACCTTAAGTTAATTATTTAATTAATATTCTAATATATTAATTAAATAAAATTACTAAATTATCAATAAAATTCAAAAAGGAATTAAATTAATTAATAAAAATAAAATGTGCATTTAAAATCAATTAAATCTTTAAAAATGCATATGATGTCATCAACTATTTTTTTGACTTAAAATGTGCATTTAAAATCAATTAAAAATGCATATGATGTCATCAACTGATTTTTGAATTGGAAATAAATTTTTTTTATTTAGTTGATTTATTATTATATTTTCTCATTTTGGAAACAAATCTATTTTATTTAGTTAACTTAATCTTATCTATTTATCATTTTGAAAACAAAGTTGTTAACTGAAAACTGGTTTTGGAAGTTTCCAAAAAGACTGAATCTTTCAACCAATCAAATTGCTTGCACATGGATTGTGCTTCCTCAAATCGAATCTAAGCCACTCATTTCCTCTAATCTCGACCGTCAATTTGGGAGAGATTTTCTTTAAAAGAGAGCTTCATTTCCTTCACAAAGGATCCCAGTTTTTAATTATTATTATAATGGAGTTTTCATTTCTTAAAATTTCAAGCATTTTAGCATTTTATAGCTTTTTGATTGAATAATTGTTAGTTTACTTTCAATCATGCAAACCATAATCTAGAGTACATTTCAATTGGTGATTTAAAAAGAACAAAAAACATTTCAAATTGGTGTCATAAAATCAATCTAATTAGCTTGGGATCAAATATGCATTTGTATATTCATTCTAGTTTCATCATTTATCTAGCTTTTAAATCCTTCGTTTAGAACAACGTGTAGTCACTATTTCTTGCGATGACCTGAGAGAAAGAATCAAACTCCTGCCTACTAGAAGGCAATGAGCCAATGTCAGTTAGCCTTGGGCATTTCGGTCTTATGATTTTGTCATTTTCTAACTAGCTAACCCCGTAATGGTTCATTGAAGTGTGTGTTTGCAGCTGCAGGTATCTGACACAATTTCACACACACGAAAATATGGGTCAATGAGTTTGACTACAAAAACTACACAGTTGAATTCTGATAGCAATATCACAATATGAGGTACTATTGTCAGCTTGTCAGCACAGACTTAAAGAATGGGCAATGACTATCCAACGATATCGTTCAATATGGTTGGATGCATTTCATGGCAACGACTATCCAACCATATCGTTTGATATGGCTAGATGCATTTCATTACTATCACTGTACCGCTGTATTATTCGTACAAACTATGTCATTATTGTTGGTGATATACAAAATATACTATATAGTACGGTAGTTATAGTTTTGGTGAAACACGCAACACGAAAAAATATTATTTAGGTACTTTTTAATTTTAAATTTATTCCCAATTTAACGCACTAGTCCTATGTTCATTTTGGATAAATGAAGAATGAAAAATGAAAATGTTACTTATAGATTATGTTTTTAAGTTGTGAGTCAAAAACATTTTAATTCTTGTTCTCAAATTTTTATCATGTTTCTAAGGGTTAAATTAATAAAATAATAAGTATAATATATATTAATAGTTAAGTATATATTTAATTTTTTTAATAATACCTAGATGTTTAAATTTTTTAATTCTTTTAAAAATTTAATAACAACTATATTTATAATATGTAAATTACTTATTTTAGAATATATATTATATGGATATTCCAATAATGTTATTATTTAATATTTAAAAATATATAATAAATTTTTAATAAGTATAATTATTATTGAAATAATATATTTAAATATTTTTAACAATAAATTATACATTTAATTTTTCAAAATTATTCTTATTTATTTTATTAATTATTATATAATAACATATATAATATCAAATTAACTTATTTTTCTATTTTGTATTTTCAAAAGTTAACAAATCATATTATTAAATTTTTCATATAATATATAATATTATATTTGTTATAATATAATAAATATTATATATGCTTTGATTATTAAAATAGATAAGAAAAAAATTAATCATTAGAATCAATGAGTTTGACTCAAAATTACACAATAGGACCTGAATAGAAAAATATTTATTAAAATTACTAAATTACACATTATATATTATAATATAATAGTTATTAAAAAATCTAAAACTATTAACATATTAATTTATTATTTTACTTTTATGACTGTAAAAAATAATATAAAGATAAATTTAAAATAAGTTAGTTTTAAAACATGAAAACAAAATCTTGTGTAATATTGATTCCTTGTCGCAGTAGTGCTATGCCAACCTAGGGCTACACATCATTAGTGATAGTAAAAAATATTTTTCAAGCACCTAAACCGTGTTGAGTTCAATTCCCCTCTAATTAAAAAAAATTAAAATATAATTTAAAAACAAAATTAATATACTCACGTTTAGAAAAACGTACAATATATAATTTTAGATATCTTTCTAAAATAAATATTTTAAAATATATTTAATATTTTGATAATTGAAAATAAGTATAAAATTTAAATAAAATTGAAAAATTAAAATTTGAAATAAAATTGAAATAATCCATTTATATTTATTTAAAGTATTGAACCAATAAAATGAAGAGAAATTATTATGTAAAATTTTGCAAAAAATTCTAATCACAAGTTACTCTTTATTATTATACATTAATTTTCTTTATCATTAACAATGATTAATCATTGATTAATAAATTAAGAGTATCTGAAGGCCAATTTTGAGGTGTGTAACAATGAAATTGTCACTTAATTAATAGGGCCAAATGGAGTTTTCTTCAGAAAATTCTCTTAACCTTTGGTTTTAGTGCAAAATGGGTGAGATGGACTATGAGCTATGTTACTTCTACTTCTTTTTCAGTTATTGTGAATGGAGAACCTTCAGAATCTTTTGGTGCTTCCCGAGGCCTTCACCAAGGGGATCCTCTTTCTCCTTGTTTATTATTTTGGCTAAGCGTCTAGGCAGTTTTCTTAAATTTTGTGATGCTCAGGGCTTGATTCATGGGTGGGAATGGGGCAATGGACTGCCACAACTCTCACATCTCCAATTTTTGGATGACATGACTCTTATGGGATTGGATCATCTTCGTGAAGATGAATCTTTTAGGAAAGCCTTGGATTTTTACCTTGCAACTTTAGGCTAGAAAATTAATGAGCATAAATCTTCCATTTTCTTTTTCAATACCCCTCAAGCCATTCAGAGGCATATTGCTGACATTTTACAGTTCGAGATTGGGTCTCTTCCCTTTGTTTATTTGGGAATTCCTCTTACTATTGGTTGACATCTCATATCCTCTTGGCAGATTTTTCTTGACAAACTACGTTAGAAAGCTAATCATTGGACTCATCGTTGGTTATCTTTTGTTGCTCTCTCAATTCTTCTGAAGTCGGCTATTCAAGATCTTCCTATATATAGATGTTTTCTTCAGGCTTCTCCCATGTATTTTCTTCAGGAATTTGATGTCCTCTCTTGTTAATTTATTTAGAATGGAAACTTATCGACTTTGAAAATGATCCTTGTTAAGTGGGAAACTATGTGTAGACCTAAGAGTGAGGGCAGCCTTGGCTTACTCTCTACTATTGTAAATGGGCAAGTTATTTCTGCTAAGTTATATTGGCAGTGGTGCACTAGCCAACATCATCTTTGGGCCCGTATTCTCACCTCTAAGTATCTTCTAGGTGCTAATGTGTTTGATGTTCCCCACTCTCCTTTGTTGGGAAGAGGTTCTATGATCTGGAATACTTTAAAACTTGGGGCTCACTTTGTTAAGAATTGACTCTTTTGGATTTTTCAGTCAGGATCTCAATCTCTTTTTTGGATGGATTCTTGGGATGGCCATCCTCCTAACCTTTCTACTCATCCCCACCTTCAGGCCCTTTATGATAAATTTACTACGGATGGATGAGATACTGTTGACCATTATAAGACTGTCTATAATTGTGGGTTGGCATTTTTTTTCACTGGAAACTTCCTTCTGAATGGCCTCCAAGAGGATTTGAGGATGATAGGCAGGAGCTGGCCCAGATTCTAGAGTTTAGGGAGCGCACTACCTTGTCTAGAAATGATGTTCTGGCTTGGGCTAGCAATGATTTGTCTGGAAAGATTTTCTATTTCTGTAGGTTATGTTGAGTTAGTGTGGCAGACTTTTGGGGACATTCAAATTCCCTGGTGGAAACATGTTTCGTATAAGTTCTCATGGCCTAAGTGCAATTTTTTCATGTGGTTAGTGGTCTAGAATCAGTGTCTTACTTGGGATAATCTATGTAACCATGGCTTTCAGGGCCCCTCAACATGTGTGTGCTATGTTGTAAGAATGAAGAAACTATCTCTCATCTCTTTTTCCAGTGCTCCTTTACTAGACATATTTGGCACTTCTGGTGGGATGTTTAGAATCAAGTTTTTTGTCTCTTTTTTGGCTAAGTTCTTTTCTCAATGGGGTAAGGCTCATGTCAAGACTTCTTTTCTTCATGTTTCTTGGACTCTTGGGACTTCTTTTATTATTCAGCATATCTAGTTGGAGAGGAATCGTCATATCTTTCAAGATGTGTGTTTGGAGGCTCACCACCTATGGTGGAAAATTCTCCATTCTTTGAGGGAAATTGTGTCGGCTAAATGTGATTTGTCAGAAGTTGTGGAACCTGGTGACGTTATTTTCTATAACCATCTCCATATTCCTCCTCTATAAGGCCCGATCTTGAGGAATAGATGGAAACACTCCCTTCATAAAATTTATAGGGTGGGGAGATGGAGTCCACCTCCACAAGGAATTTTAAAAATCAACACAGATGGATGTAACTGATTGAATGTTTGAAGATGTTAAGTTGATCACCAAAATGCAGAACGATAATGCAAGACATTAAAACAGTTAATGGATTGTATTGTCATTGATGTCAACTTGATATAATCTAATCGGTTATAATCAAAGTGTCAAATACTTCAGAGAATCAAAGAGAAAAAAATTTATGCTTTCAGTAATGCATAAAAGACAAGCATTCACAATGTGACTTCAAACACCAACAGTCAATGAAAACCGACAGACAGAGATCACCGAAAGTCAAGTCACAATGATGCCCAAGCAAGAACACTGACGAGAATTACCGATGAGCAGAATCACAAGCAATAGAAAAGGCCAGAAACATAGTGTAAACAGAAAGAGAAGCCCGAGGATAACTGGAGTGTTGACCAAAGCTATCAAAGAGTTAAACACCAAAAATAACTTGAGTTCAGAAATGACAAAATATCTAGTTGACAGAGCTAAAAATGGACTTAACTGGTTGTTATCTTTGTTTTCATCGAAAAGATAAAGCTAGAGATAAGTAAAGGATTTAAAGTTGTTTTGTCCAGTTGGCAAGACGATCTCTGTGAGATAAAACATGAGTTTTTCTTTAAATCTAATTGGCAAGAATTGTGGATCACGTCAAGATCAAGAAAATCAAGACCCTAACAATGATGATATCATGTCTATACAGAGACAACTTAATTCATTACAAATTGAGGAGTGGGTGGGTGAATGAATGAAAAGAGGATGCTAAAGAGAAACTAATGAAGAGAAACTTCATACAGTCCTGATCAATCAAGCTGAGGAAAGAGCTAAAGTTTTATGTAGACATCAAGCAACAAACAACAACATCACTGAGAAAAATCAAAGTGGAGCAAAGGTATAAAAAGAGATATATTGATCAGAATAGTTTTATGAGAATACAATAGATCTGAAAATCTGTAAGTATAAGTTGTATATGTGAACAGATCATACTGTTTTAGTTTAACCATTGATTCAGAAAGTCTCTTAACCAAGTGGGATTTAATATATTGAGATACATCCACAGGAGTATCAAAAAGTTTGATCATGAAGATAGAATGAGATGCCAGATACCTATTGACAAGCCAAGTGAGTGTTTGATCAAGCAAGGTAGCATACAGATGCCCGATATCAAGTGACAGACTAAACTTTTAAATCTGCTAACAAGGTCACACCTAACAATGTGTTTGTAACCTTTACCAAGGTTGGATCTTCACTGAGCTCACTTCAGAAGAGTGAAAATTTTGGGTTACTAGTCCCAAGTGGGTTTTCCCTTAAGATTGTTTCCACGTTAAAAATCCATGTGTCAATGTGTTTATGATTCATTACTTTAGTGTTTTGCATTACACATTGCTTAACTGGATTGATCGGTATACTCTAGATAATTTACTGTCTTTTGGTAAATTAACAAACTGCTATTGGGTAAACATACAATATAAGGTTTAACAAAGCATTCCGAGCAGTAGTAACTTGATAAAAGTATTTGGAGGCATTCATCTTATAGGACTAAAGATAACTAGAGGCTTAATATTGTGGTACTAATTTTTTGGGTTGATTATTGAAATATTTTTGAGGCCACTGATTCACCCCCCCCCTCTTAGTTATTACTAACAATTGGTATCAGAGCTTGTGTGCTTAGAAATGGAGTTTAACAGCTCAAGAAAAAGATCATAAGATGAACAAACGATATGTGCCCAAGTTGAATAAAGACAAATTTGCATCATGGAAAAGTAGAATAAGACTCCACCTATCAGGTATTGGAAATGATATTGTTCAATACTTAGATGCTGAATATTTGTTGCCTATAGGACCTCACACTCTTGAGAAATTAAGAGTAAAGCATGAGCATAACTGCATGATGATAGAACTTGCATCATCACTCTCCGATGTTGAGTTTGAAGATGTCAAAACTTGCACCTCTACAATGAAAATGTGGGATAAGTTGAAGCTGGTACATGGAGGAGATGCTAATGTACTAAGAGAAAAGGAAGAAAGCCTAAGAGGGAGGTTTGATGACCTAAGGATGAAAGAAGGAGAAAATATCACTCAATATAGCTGCAGAATCAAAGAGGTAGTAAATTCTATCTAGGGAGTTGGAGGTGTACTTGAAGAGGAGATGGTGGTAAGTAAAACATTAAGAACCTTACTACCTGTATATGCTATTAGAGTTTCTTCTATTCAAGAAATGAGAGTACTTGCAAACAATACAGTTACTCTAGATAGTCTGATTGGTAGACTAATTTCATTTGAGATGAACAACTTTGATAATAGTGTCTTACCATCTATAGAATTTGCATTCAAATCTTCTTTAAAGATAAGTAACTCAAGTCATAGACATGCTGTTAGAAATGATAGTGACAGTGATAATGAGGATCAAGGACTTGATGAGATTGAAGCAATAATGGCTAGAAGATTGCAGAGAGGAAAAGGTAGATTCAAAGGTAGATTACCACTTGTATGTTTCAATTGTAAAGAGGTTGGACACTTTGCTGCAAGATGTCCAAACTGAAGAAAAGATGACAAAAGGAATGACAGATCATATGAGAAGAAGTTTGATAGAGGTGATAACAGAGATTATTGGAGAAACTGACAATATGAAAAAAGAGATACTCAAGACTACAAGGACAAAGGGAAGAAAGCTTGTTACCTAGCTGGGAATAGAGATGATGACACTGACAATGAATCAAAACAAGACATCGAGATGGTATTTGTAGCCATGAAGGATGATTCAGATGAAGATGAAGAAAGGTATGTAGAAACTGCACTCGTATCTAAAGTTAGTAAAAATGATGTTTGGATCATAGATAGTGGCTGCACTCACAATATGACTGGTGATAAACAAAAGTTTGAGACTTTTGAATACTATAAAGGTGGTTTAGTGAGAATGGGAGATGATACACCTTGTCCAGTTGAAGGTAAAGGAACAATAATTTGAATAACCTGATAAAATGTGAAAATGCTTAATGGGTTAAAGGATTGAATTATAATTTGTTAAGTGTTTCATAATTGAACAATTCAGGTCACAGAGTAGCATTTGAAAATAAGAAGGCAAAGATCTTCAATGAATCAGGAAGATTGATTGGTGTCGGTGAGAAAACAAAAGGTAACCTTTTCTATCTTGATGACACTAACACCACTTGTTTAATGGCTAGAAACAAAGACATATGGTTGTGGCACAAAATATTGTGTCATGTGAACTTTGACAACATGATAAAGATAAGAAACAAAAGGAATGTCAGAGGCTTATCGAGCATGACTAAGCCTGAGCATATCATGTGCAAAAATTTTCAAAAAGGTAAGATGACAACATCTATTTTCAAGAGTAAGACCCATACATCTAATTCAATTCTATAATTAGTCCATACACATCTATGTGAAACCATGAGGACAAAGAGCTACTATGGAGATAGGCATTTTATTTTCTTTGTTGATTATTATTCTAGAATAATGACATCATGATCTTAAAAGATAAATTAGAAGCATTTAAGATGTTTAAATGGTATAAAGAAATGGTAGAAAAACAAAGTGAAAAAAAATTGAAATGCTTAAGGTCAGATAGAGGAGGAGAATTTACTTCAAAATAATTCACTAACTATTGCAATGAGCATGGAATTAAAAGATAGGTTTCTGCACCGAGAAAACCACATCAAAATAGAATTATTGAAAGGAGAAACAGATCAATTGTTGACTATGCAAGAACATTGATGATTGAGAAAAGTGTCACTCAAAATTTCTAGAGGGAAGATGTTAGTACTGCTGTCTACACATTAAATAGAGTACAATTTAAGGACACAAAGAAGACACCCTATGAGCTTTGGTATGGTCATACACCCAATGTAAGTTACTTCAGAATCTTTGGTAGTCAATGTTATATTTTGAAGGATGATAGAAATGGAAACCTTGACTCTAAAAGTGATGAAGGTATCTTCCTAGGGTATTCAACCAAAAGCAAGGCTTATAAATGTCTTAACAAGTCATCTAACAAAATCATTGAAAGTGAAAATGTAAAAATAGATGAATTTGCAGAAAAGAATGATAAGGAAATAAAAAAGGAACTAGAGGACTACAACATGTTTGTTTATATAGAATGTGATGTTAGTACTTGTAAAATTTTCATAGTTCCAAGCTTCTTTTCCTATCTTTGCAATTTTTCCTAGCCTCTGGCTCAAACCCTAAGTCTTATTTGGTCTGAAATCATGAAAAACCCCTAAACCTCTAAGACTTGTTCTATTTTTGTGTTTCTTTTTTCATGCCACTTAAGTCAAAATTTTCCATGTGCGCATTACCCTTTTCATGTTGGTCGCTTGATCTCCTAACCCAAGCCAAATATTCTTTTTCATCCCGCGATCACACGATTACCTTTTATCGCTAAGTCTCCAAAGGATATGGCATATTCTCTTTTTTTCATGAGACTTAGAGTGGGCCATTGATTTCAAATCAGATCAGAGGTGGTGACGTAATTGCTAGATATGGACCATGGTTAGAGAAGGGTCAACTTAAGGTTAAGTCAGTGATCGGAGATCAAGTTTTAATGTTTGTGAAGATTGGTCAAATCCAACAGCTGTCGTTAAGCCTTAAGGCTGAAGATGCAGTGATTTTACCTTCAAGGAAATGTGATAGTGTGCCACGTGTCCATGGCATGCCAACCTGAGTGAAGTAGATATAAATGTTAGGGGCCTTTAGTTTCAAATGGATCGAACGATGGTTGTATTGCCTTCATCTCAAGATGCACGATATCTAACCTTTAAGGGAACGGGACATGTTGTCGCGTGTCTAGATCGATGACAAGGTGGTCGTGAATGAGTTTCAATGTGACATCTGGTAGTGGTGGGATCCATGCTTTATGGTCTTGATCACCCAATTTTTGGATGTAACCATGGTTGAGCAGATTTTCTCGCTACTTGGAGACATGAGGCAAATTAGTTGATTAGGGTTAAAAGTTAAGTTATGCCCAAGGACAGAGAAAGGTTAAAGTGCAGACAAGTTTGAGAAGATCATGTGGTAGGTGCAAAGGCTTTCATCAAAGCTGCTCAATTTTTAATCATTAATTGATTACGCCTATGCGACATGTGGCAGATTAGATTCTTGTGCCCGGGAAACTAAAGAGGATCAATGACTCGGTTTTAAAGTTGGTAAAGGTTTCAATCCCAATCGTCAGATTCATTTTCCACGCCACCTGTAACTATTATAATAGAATTTTAAATATTCAAATGTATTCACAGAGGGTTTCATAAAGATCAACAAATATTTTTTCTCAGAGACATAAATAACCTGACTTGATCTTTTGGGCGGCTTTGTACAACTGTTGAAGACCGAATGGATGGAAATATGATATATGGGAATGCATTTATATCTAGACTTAACAAGAATAGCTTTATAATCATAGGGTAAATGCATACACAGCCACCTGGTCACTTCTACATTTATGGAGCCACTTTCAGGGTCATGTCATGGAGTTTCTTGCCTATCAGAGTTCTGCACTCATATCCATGGATTGAAGAATTGATTGCAGATTAGATTGCACAGATTGAAGAGATGAATTCAGGGTTTCAACTTGACATTATAATTGAATTTTATATTTGATTGGTTGTAAACCCTAACCCTAAATGTTCTGAAGCTTGTAGAATTCTTGTTCCTATAAAAGAATATTCAAGACCATTTAGAAAGGGCTAGAGAATTGGGAAAGTAGAAAGCATTAGGATGATACTTGTTTCTAGTTTAGAAGATAATAGATGTAGTTCAGTGGTATTGAAATATGAAGAAAGTTGTATAATCTTTTGCATATTATCTAATTGCATATTTCCTTGTCATACTGATTCAGAAATAGTTTTCATCATACTTAATATAATTTCTTCTCAGATTTGAGTCTCTCCTTTGTGTTGTCAGTGGAATTGTCATTTTTTTGGCTTACTGTATGAGTTCTGCTTATGCATATGTGTATTTCATTGGTATTTGCTTAAGATTCAAACTAAAATCCTTTGAATACTACATTAATTTTGTTTGATATCTACTTGAGGATCCTGTAGTGAGCAATCTAAAAGTTCTTATGTTTATGGTTTTGAATCTATGCCTAGTAAGGTGTTCTAGTTTCAGTATTGTATGTAGGTTTTAGCCCAATGGATAAGGCACTGATCTGAGATTAGTATTTCTATTCTGATATTCTTCTAGAGTTGTTTGGCTATGTTCTATCTCACACATATAAATCAAACTCAGTACAAAATTCTTTACCTTTTGAGGTGTTGTCCTACTTATTCCACCCATGGTAGTGGAGAGTCATTGAATGCTAGGTTGGCATTTAATACTTACTTACCATTCATCTATTGTTTAAATCAAGAAGTAGAAGGTGTGGTAAAGAGTTGAGTTTAGTCTAAATTAGGTGTACCCACCTTGGTTTTTCAGATCCAGAAGCAGAAGAGGGCATTCTTGACCCTATAGTTGGTCCAGTTACCTTACAGAGCTCTCACACTTGGAACTAACCACTCCTAACATCAGTCTTAAGGTATATTAGTTGCTCAAGTTAGCGTAAACATTTTCAACACCAAAAATATGGCGACTCCATTGGGGAATTGAGAGAAAGAATTATCCTAAAGTCTCTGGTTAAAGATAAAAGATTTACAATATCCTTTTAAGGATCATTAACTTACATTTGAGTTGGCAACGCTGAGGAAAATAAAGATTGTAAGGTCTAATTTAAATCTCAGCATGTTATTAATTTTCATTTTTGTAAAGTACTGTGATCCCAATTAATTTTTTTGGGTGGAAACCCTGAAGTAATCTCTGTAGCAGTGCTAAGTATTAGAAATCATTTTGTCACATACTTTCCAATATGAGTCATAAAGGAATAAGGTCTGGGTTAAGAAAGCATCCTGAAGATAGGTTGGGAAATGATTTCCCAACTACATCTAAATCTAACTAGCCAAGAAGAGAAGGGGATACTAGAGGTACCCCTCAAAATGAAAGACAAAGAGAATAAATCACAGAAGAAAGACTAGTCTGACGTAGCCATGAAGGAAATACATCTGAATATGAGGAAGCTAAGGCCGCAGATGTAGGACTAGGTACAAATGAAGGTTATAGTTCTCCTGATGACAGAGAGGAAGAAGAATCTATTTCCACTCTGCCAGATCCTGATAGTATGGTTGCAAAGCTTGTTGAAGTTGAAAAGTTGATCCAACAACAGGTAGCTATAAGAAAAAAGAGAGTAAGGGAGAAAGAAAATCAGATCAGACAGGACCAATTTTTCCTTGAACAAAGAATGATAATATTATTAGAGCTCGAGGCATTGAATGATGGTGAAAATCCTTTGAGGGATGAAGAGGAACCTTCCATTCAGGTGATTAGTCAACATGGCTCTAAAGGTAAGGAAAAACAAAGGGTTGCAATAGATGAGCCTAAGAATCTAAAAGGTCCGGTAAATCAAATGTCTAAATTAGACATGGATCTTGATAGAGCTAGAGTTGAAAGGGAAGTCATAGCCAAGGATCTTGAATTAGCATAATTGGAGGCTACTACTTTGGAGATGAAGAAGAAGGCTAATTATCTCATACAGATGACAAGGTCTGTTCATCTTGGTCCCGAAGTAGCTACAACATCAAATAAAAAAGCCTCTACTTCTCAAGACAACACTGCTTTCCAAGGGAAATCCACTCATGCAGAAAGGTACAAACAATTTTCCTTTCATAATATCCAAAGTTATCCTAATGAGGTTCCATGCAAACTTAGAGATAAGCTTCCCAAGTTTACTGGAAATAATGTAGTTACATGTGAAGAACACTTGAAATTTTTTAAGGATATGATGGATGATTGTGAAATTGCATACGAAGATGTATTAATGAAACTCTTTATTCAGTCTTTAGTAGAAGATGCTAGGGATTGGTTTAGAGGATTGCCTTATAATTCTATAGGGTCAATAGATGAACTAGTTGATTGCTTTAAGGAGAAATATGGTGACAAGACCAATGAGGGATTCATGTTGAATGAATTTAATAATATAAAGAAGAATCAAAATGAATATGTTGCGCAGTTCAACATAAGGTTTCAAAGAGCTATGCACAAAATTTTTCAGGTTATGAAATTGGATGACAGATTTTGTTTAGCTACTTATCTCAATGCATTTAATTCTAAGATGGGATACCTCATGAGAGAGATAAATCCAAGGACCATGAGAGAAGCCTACAAAATGACTGTCAATATAGAAACTAATAGTAGAGTATCTTGGAAATTGGGTAGGAGAGAAGATTGCAAGCCTGCAAAGAAATAATTATATAAGCCTTCAAATGCTAAGCCTAAAAAGGAAATAAATATGAAGCAGATTCTAAATGCTATAAAAGACCTAAGAATAGGAGAAAATAAAAATCCTAGAGTTCCAAGTAATGATAGGTTGTCCTATAACAATTATAATCCCCAAAATAGGATGTAGAACTACCCATACAAAACCCAATTCAAGGATGGAAGTCCCATTATCCCACAAAAGGTAGAAAGGCCAAACAAAGATACTCCAGATCCTCTTCAGAGAAATTCAGCTAATATGTATAATTGTGAATACTAGTGTGAGGAATGTGAATCCCCCCATAATCTAGATACTTTTGTTGTTTCTCAGAAGATGTATCCAAGTCAATCCCAACAAGAAAAGGAAGATGAGGAAAAGTTATATGATGATGTTGGGAATGCAATGGCATATGAAAATTTAAGAAGTGATGAGTTTGATGACCTTGACAAAAGTTAGGAGCTGTCTTCATCAGATGAAGATGAATTTGAAAATCAAGCTAAAGATCAAGATATGTTTTATTTTGAGGAAAAGGAAGTAGGCATTGATAAAATAGGATGTAATACTGCAAGGGGAGGAGAGTTGTTCACAACAAGAAGGCCTTCAAGTGTAGAAAGGGCTAGAATCACTAAAAACTTGATTTCCCAAGCACAAAGTAAATATAATTTGAGAAATAGAATAGTTGGCAATGGAATTAGCACACCAGCTGGTATGTTTGTTACAGAACCAAAAATAAGCCCTAAGCAGATATCAGCAAAAAAAAAAAAAAGCTACTAATAATGTGAAGGAGATAAAGGTAAAAACAAACCAAGCAATCTTAATATTGCTCAAAAGATTAAGATGAAGACACCATAGATGGTTGTCTCTTCATTTCCAAAGGATGTTAAGGGAACTGAACCAAATCAGCTTACTCAAAATCAGGATAAGAATATTACTGTCAAGCAAAATATCTCTGATCTTGAGTATGCTCCTATTGACATTGGCCAATTGATTTCCCAAATCACAGTTAGAGTTCCACTTTTAGAAATGATGAGGATTCCCGAGTATAAGGAGATAACTTTGGCATGGATGAGTAGTGTTTATACTACAAACGTTTTGAAAACAAAAGTAAATGAGAAGGAAAGAAACAACAAGGGAAAGGAATCAAAATAAATTATTTCTAAAATCCCTCAGGTTTTCTTAAATACAAATCATGTCATTCCTCCTTCAGGAGCTATTGATCCTTTCTTCTTAACATTGGTTATTAAAGGTAAGATGCTCAAGAATTGCATGATTAATCCAGGTGCATCAAATATGGTCATGCCTATAGAAATAATGAAATCAATGGGACTGCAGGTTGATACTCCTCGTGGGAGATGTCAAGCAATGGATTCAAGAGAAGTGCATGTCATAGGTACCATTAAGGCCTTGCCTTATACACTTGTTGCATTTCCAAAAAAAATATTAAAAATGAGTGTCTTAGTAGTTGACATTCCACCCCAATATGGAATGTTTCTATCTAGGAAATGGAGTGCCTCAATGAGAGGTAGTATACAATGTGATTTGTCATTTTTCACATTTGACATAGCTAGTGAAAATATCAGGGTATCCAGGGAAGTCAGAACTCCTTATATGATTGAGGAGAGTGAAGATGAAGGAATGAATTTTTTCTTGGATACAGATATTGGATCTTTCCAAGTGCAAGATAGTAAAGTTGAGAAAAATGTCCAACACATGTTGTTATCAAAAGAAAAGGAAAATCTTGGAGATAAGAATAACCTATGGACAATGCACTTTGATGGTGCAAAATGTCCAATACATGTTGTTATCAAAAGAAAAGGAAAATCTTGTTGATAAGAATAACCTATGGACAATGCACTTTGATGGTGCAAACTCAAAGGAAGGATCCGGTGTAGGAGAATTACTAATAGCTCCCAATGGTAAGACCTACAAGTTCTCATTTTCTCTGTATTCACTTGCACAAATAATATTGCAGAATATGAGGCTTTGCTGATAGGATTGAGATTAGCTTCAAAACACAAGATCAGATATATCAGAGTCATTGGATATTTTGAATTAGTTGTTTATCAAATAAGATCTAGATATGCTTCAAAAAATCAAAGGTTAAAACAGTACAGGAATGTTGTTTGGGATGAAATTGAAAATTTTGATGCTTTTGGCATTGAATGGATGGACAAAAATCAGAACAAGATGGAAGATTTGTTGGCTACTATTGCCTTAAGGCCCGAAGATGTTACTTTTGCATAAATTTCTAAGGTAGAGGTTCAGACTAGGCCATCCATTCTAGACAATGTTGAAAATTGGCAAGTCTTCAATGATGACTTGGATATTTTGGAATTCCTTTCTTGTGAATCAAACTTTGGTAAAAAAGAGATGGATTTTACTAGTTTTTTGCAAACCATAGATGGAAAATACAGTATTCTTGGAAGGGAGGTTCTCCAATTAAAATCAAATAAAGTACCCAAATTTTTGGTTGTACTTGAAAGATCTTTTGACAATAAAGATAAATCTTTGTCAGCTAGTACAGTTAATAAGTCTGAGGACTTGGAGGAGATAAACTTGGGGATGGATCAAGATCCAAAAAAGGTATAACTTGGTAAGAAGTTATCCCCCAAGCTTAGAGATTTACTGGTAAATATTCTTAGGAAATATAGACATGTTTTTGCATGGTCTTATGATGATTTGTAAGCATACAGAGAAGATTTATTCCAGCATGAGATTCCATTAAAGGAAGGCACTAAGCCTTTTAGACAGAAGTTGAGACCTGTGAATCCCACTCTGGCACCTAAGATGCAGGATGAATTAAAAAGGATAAGGGATGCTGGAATCATAAAGCTTATAAGGCATTCAACATGGGTATCAAATTTGGTACCAGTAAGAAAGAAAAATGGAGATATCAGATTGTGTGTGGACTTTAGAAATTTGAATGTGAATTCCTTAAAGGACAATTATGGATTGCCTAATATGGAGGCAATGTTGAAAAAATTCATAGGATCTGAGATGGTGTCCATGTTGGATGGTTTTTCAGGGTATAATCAGATCAAGGTCAAGGAATCTAAATAGTTCAAGACTGCATTCACTACACCCTGGGGAATTTATGTATATGTCAGAATGCCCTTTGGCTTGACGAATGCTGGGGCTACTTTCCAAAGAGCCATGGATGTGTCATTTTAAGATTTCATAAACAAATTTTTAGCATTCTACCAAGATGATCTTACTACTTATTCAAAAAAACAAGATCAACATTGTGATCATCTTGAAAATATTTTTGTAAGGGCACTTGAATATGGGGTTTCTTTTAACCCAAAGAAGTGTGTTTTTGGGGTAACAAAGGGAAAACTTTTAGGGCTCGTTTGGGTACTGGAATACCATATCCTGAATATGGTCAATTTAGGAAGATGCTACATATTCAGGAAGATGCTTATCCCCAAAATGAAATTCAGAATATGGTCTTACCCATTTGGTTCACCCGGAAGATGAATGAGAAGATGCATAAGGAATTTTAATTCTTTATTTTTTAATTTCTTTGAATATGGTGTGTATATATACATACATGCACACATGTGTATATATACATACATACATGTGTGTGTGTATATATATACACACACATGTATATATGTGTATATACACATGTGTGTGTGTATACACACACATATACACACATTTGTGTACATATACACACATACACACATACATGTGTGTGCGTGTACACACATGTGTGTATATACACATACAAGTTGTATCCATGTATACACACACACACATGTATATATATACACATATACACATGTGTGTATACACATATACACACATTTATGTATATATACACATATATACACATGTGTGTATATATACACACCATACATATACACATACAAGTGTATATCCATGTATACACATATACACACATTTGTGTATATATACACACATACATGTATGTATATATACACATATATGTGTATATATACACATACATGTATGTATATATACACACATGGGTATATACATATACACACATGTGTATATATATACATGTGTATATACACACAAGCATATATACACACATGTGTATATACACACATGTATATATATATATATATATATATATATATACATCCTTATAGCAATATAATATACATCTTTATAGTCAC
>MU226658.1:258442-298393 GCA_018584345.1 Thuja plicata | reverse complement strand
TTTGGGGGCAAAATGAGAATTTCAGAATTCCAATTCCATTTTTTTCCAAGGACCCAAACATGGAATTTGGCATTATCCAGAATTAGATAATGCCAATTCCTGTCATATTCCAGGAAACAAACAGGCCAAGGACATATTGTTTCTAAAGATGGTGTCAGGATTGATCCTGATAGGGTGAATGCAATTGATAAAGTCCCTCAACCCAAGAATGTCAAGGGAATTCAGTATTTCTTCGGTCAAGTAAATTTCTTGAGGAGATTTGTTACACATTTTGCAGAGACTAGTTTACCAATCTCAAAGATGATGAAGAAAGGAGCCAAAGTGGAATGGACTCAAGAAGCATGTAGGACTTTCTTAGATATTAAACAAGCTATAAAAGATGCCCCTATTTTGAGAACCCCTAATTATACTAAGCCGCTTCAAATTTTCTCCTTTTCTTCTTATAATACTATTGCTGCAGTGTTATTACAGAAGAATTTAGAAGGCTATGAACAACCAATTTCCTTTTTTAGTAAATCTTTACAGGCAACAAAATTGAAATATGATATCATGGAGAAATAGGCCTATGCTTTGGTCAAGGCTGTTAAAGCATTCAAATGCTATTTGGTAGGGGAAACCATAATTTCTTATGTACCAAGTGTTGTTGTCAAGGACATTCTAGTCCAGCAAGAGGTATCAAGGAGAAGATGTAGATGGATCAACAAGATCCAAGAGTTTAATATTGATGTCCATATAACTAAGTTTTTAAGAGGTTTAGGATTTTCTAAATTAATGGCTCAAAGCAATTTAGATGCTAACCACATTGATATGCTAGAGTAGGAACATAAACCTTATATTTGTGATATGGATTATTCTGATTGGTATAAGGATATCATTAGATACTTGTCGAAGATGATTTTTCCCCTTGATATGAATGATATTAAGAAGAGAACAATCAAGTTGCATGCTTTGAAATATGCAATAATTCAGGGACGGTTATGGTGGAGGAGCAATGAGGGAGTGTTGCTCAAATGTGTAGATCATGACAGGTCTGATGATCTCTTAAAAGAAATGCATGATGGTGCATGTGGTGGCCATTATATGGCTAAGACTACTGCCCACAAGATTATCAGATCTGGTTTTTGGTGGCCAACAATCTTCAAGGATGCCCACAAATATATCAAAAGATGTAATGCTTGCCAGAGATTCTCAGGCAAGTTAAAATTTGGTGGAAATCTTCCCTTGAAGCCTGTTATAGTTGAGGCACCTTCTCAGAAGTGGGGAATGGATTTCATAGGTGAAATTCCTAACAAGTCTAGTGGAGGTCATTCATGGATCCTAGTGGCAACTGATTGTTTTACCAAGTGGGTGGAAGCAATTCCCACTAGAAGAGCCACAAGTAGGGTTGTAATTGATTTCATAATACATAATATGTTGACTAGATTTGGTTGTCCAGAAGTTGTTGTGGTGGACAATGCTATGTGTTTTAGATAAGGGGAATTCACTGAATTTTGTCAGCAATATGGAATTTTGATTTCATATTCTTCCCCATATCACCCCCAAGGCAATGGCCAGGCTGAATCCAGTAACAAGAGTTTGATAAAGATTATTAAAAGAGTATTGGATGCAAGTAAGAAGGCCTGAGATTCAAAATTATAGCTTTCTTTGTGGGCGGATAGAGTAACAATGAAAAAAGCTATTGGATGTGCACCTTTTGACTTAGTTTAGGTATCTGTGCCAGATTACCACTAAATAACTTGTTGCAGATGTAAAAATTTATGCAAATATATGATGATGATCTAGAAGATGAAATGAGAACCAGGTTGGAGGATTTGATATAGTTAGATGAGTCAAGGAGGCAAGCACATGATGGGAACATCAGATTACAGTTGTAGTGCAAAAAATTATTTGACAAGAAAGCCACTACTAGGAAATTTGAGATTGATGATATGGTTTTGATGTGGAATGCCAGGATAGAGGACAAAGGAAAACATGCAAAATTTGATCCCATATGGCTAGGCCCATATCTAATTGATAGTAAGTGGGGTTTTGATTCCTATATGCTTAAGGAATTAACTAGAAATATTTTGGAATTGCCGGTTCATGGGCAGTTTCTGAAGTTATACTTTTCTTGAAGGAAGCGAAGTCATGGACATGTAAGTATGTATATATTTGTTTCCTACTTTTTGTTTTAGGTTAGGTTTCCTTTTCCTGTAGGTGGTCTACTTCTCCCAATAATTATGAATCCTTGTTATGCCTACAAGAGGCATACATCCCAGCTGGAGCCACTATTAGCACTTGTAAAATTTTCATGGTTTCAAGCTTCTTTTCCTATCTCTGCAATTTGTCCTAGCCTCTAGCTCAAACACTAAGTCTTATTTGGTCTGAAATCATGAAAAAATCCTAAAACTCTAAGACTTGTTCTATTTTTGTGTTTCTTTTTTCATGCCACTTAAGTCAGAATTTTCCATGTGCACATTACCCTTTTCACGTTGGTCACTTGATCTCCTAACCTGAGCCGAATATTCTTTTTCATCCCGTGATCATGTGATTACCTTTTTTCGCTAAGTCTCCGAAGGATATGGAATATTATCTTTTTGTCATGAGACTTAGCGCAAGCCATTGACTTCAAATTAAATCAGAGGTGGTCACGTAATCTCCAGATATGGACCATGGTTAGAGAAGGGTCAACTTGTGGTTAAGTCAGTGATTGGAGATCAAGTTCTAATGTTCGTGCAGATTGGTCAAATCCAGCAGCTGTCATTAAGCCTTAAGTCCGAAGATGCAACGATTTTACCTTTAAGGCAATGTGACAATGTGCCATGTTTCCATGACAGGCTAGCCTGAGCGAAGCACTTATGAAGGTTAAGGGTCATGCAGTTTCAAATGGATCGGATGGTGGTCGTATTGCCTTCATCTCAAGATGCATGATATCTAACCTTTAATGGAGTGCGGCATGCTGTTGTGTGTCCAGATCAATGACAAGGTAGTCGTGAATGAGTTTCAATGTGACATCTGGCAGTGGTGGGGTTTGTGCTTTATGGTCTTGATTGCCCAGTTTCCAGATGTAACCATGGTTGAGCATATTTTCTCGCAACTTGGAGACATGAGGCAAATTACTTGATCAAGGTTAAAAGTTAAGTTATGCCTGAGGACAAAGAAAGGTTAAATTTCAGACAAGTTTGGGAAGATCATGTGGTAGGTGCAAAGGCTTTCATCAAAGCTTCTTGATTTTTAATCATTAAGAGATTATGCCTATGCGACATGTGGCAGATTAGATTCTTGTGCCCAGGTAACTAAAGAGGATCAACGACTTGATTTTAAAGTTGGTAAAGGTTTCAATCCCAATCGTCAGATTCATTTTCCATGCCACCTATAGCCATTGTAACAAAATTTTAAATATTCAAATGTATTCACAGAGGGTTTCATAAAGATCAATAGATATTTGTTCTCAGAGACATTAATGACCCGACTTGATCTTTTGGGTGGCTCTGCACAACTGTTGAAGACCGAACAGATGGAAATATGATATATGGGAATGCATTTATATCTAGACTTAACATGAATAGTTTTATAATCATAGGGTAAATGCATACAGAGCCGCCTGGTCACTTCTACATTTATGAAGCCACTTTCAGGGTCATGCCATGGAGTTTCTTTCCTATTAGAGTTCTGCACTCATATCCATGGATTGAAGAATTGATTGCACATCAGATTGCACAGATTGAAGAGATGAATTCAGGGTTTCAACATGACATCAGAATTGAATTTTATATTTGATTGGTTGTAAACCCTAACCCTAAATGATCCAAATCTTGTAGCATTCTTGTTCCTATAAAAGAAAATTCAAGAACATTTAGAAAGGGCTGGAGAATTGGGAAAGTAGAAATCATTAGGATGATACTTGTTTCTAGTCTAGAAGATAGCAGATGTAGTTCAGTGGTATTGAAATAGGAAGAAAGTTGTATAATATTTTGGATATTATATAATTGCATATTTCCTTGTCATACTAATTCAGAAACGGTTTTCATCATACTTAGTATAATTTCTTCTCAGATTTGAGTCTCTCCTTTGTGTTGTCAGTGGAATTGTTAGTTTTCTGGCTTACTGTATGAGTTCTGCTTATGCATATATGTATTTCATTGGTATTTGATTAAGATTCAAACTAAAATCCTTTGAATACTACATTAATTTTGTTTTAGATCTACTTGAGGATCCTATAGTGAGAAATCTAAAAGTTCTTATGTTTATGGCTTTGAATCTATGCCTAGTAAGGTGTTCCAATTTCAGTATTGTATGTAGGTTTTAGCCCAATGGATAAGGCACTGATCTGAGATTAGTATTACTATTCTGATATTCTTCTGGAGTTGTTTGGCTATGTTCTATCCCACAAATATAAATCAAACTCAGTACAAAATTCTTTACCTTTTGAGGTGTTGTCCTACTTATTCCACCCATGGTAGTGGAGAGTCACTGAATGCTAGGTTGGCATTTAATACTTACCATTCATCTATTGTTTAAATAAAGAAGTAGAAGGTGTGGTAAAGATTTGAGTTTAGTCTGCATTAGGGGTACCCTCCTTAGTTTTGTAGAGCTAGAAGTAGAAGAGGGCAGTCTTGACCCTATAGTTGGTCCAGTTACCTTAAAGAGCTCTAACACTTGGAACTAACCACTCCTAACATCAGTCTTAAGGTATATTGGTTTATCAAGTTAGTGTAAATGTTTTAAAACACCAACACATGACACTCTACCTAAGCAACAGTGTATCATACCCGAGCATTAGAACATTGCACCCGAGTATCAGGATGCAATTACTGAAAATTAGGAAATTCCTCAAGATGATGTTTCGAACAATGGAGATGAGAACGAAGGTCAAGAAGATGATCAGAATGATGAACACATAACTGAACCAAAAATTTCCAAGTATGTTAGAAGACATCATCCACATAATCAAATCATAGGAGACAAGAAAGATGGGACAAGAACAAGAAGTAAGTCACTAAATACTAGGTGTTTACTTTGTGATTTTGAGCCTAAATCTGTTAACACTGCACTTGAGAATGAAGAATGGGTTAGTGCTATGAATGAAGAAATATAATAGATTGAGAAGAACAATACATGGACACTAGTACCAAGAACAGATGACAAGAATGTCATTGGTACCAAATGGATATTCAGAAACAAGCTGAATGAGAATGCAGAAGTCACTAGAAACAAAGCAAGGTTAGTATGCAAGGGATATGCACAAGAAGAAGGTATTGACTATGGAGAAACCTTTTAACCCATTGATAGACTAGAAGGAGTTAGAATCTTACTTTCTGATGTTGCATTTAAAGGATTCAAGGTATACCAGATGGATGTCAAATCTGTATTCCTAAATGGAATACTGGAAGAAGAGGTATACATTGAACAACTAGAAGGTTTTGTTGATCCAGACAAAAGAAACATGGTATGTAGACTACACAAAGCCTTGTATGGATTGAAATAAGCACCTAGAGCCTGGTATGAAAGACTTCACTCATATCTCATTAGCATAAAATTTGTTAGAACAAGTGAAAATAGCAATCTGTACTTAAAAGAAGATACCAAAGGTAATATTCTAATTGCTGAAATTTTTGTTGATGATATCATTTTTGGGGGAAATGAATTGCTATGCAAATCCTTTGCTAATGAAATGAGCAAGGAATTTGAAATGTCTATGTTTGGAGAGATCAAATTTTTTCTTGGTCTACAGAATCTTCAACAAGATGCAGGCATATATCACTTAGTCCAAATACATCAAGGAAGTGTTGAAGATATTCAAGATGGAAGATTCAAAACCAGTTGGAACACCTATGGCTACCGGATGTAAGCTGACAAAAGAAGACAAATCCAATGAGGTAAATCAAACCTTGTATAGATCATTGATTGGAAAACTAATGTATGGTGTTCATACTAGACTAGATATAGCACGTGCAGTTGGAATAGTTGCAAGATTCTTTGCTAATCCCAAAGAATCACATATGCCTGCTATCAAGAGAATTCTGAGATATCTGAAGAACACCGATTTTCTATGGCTTATGGCATAAAAGAGAAGGAAAATTTGAGCTACAAGTCTATACAGATGTGGATTGGGCTGGAAACATTGATGACTGAAAGAGCACAATTGGAGGAGCATTCTTCATGGGTGACAAACTTGTCACGTGGATCAACAAGAAGCAAGGATGCATCTCTCAATCTATTGCAGAAGTAAAGTATGTGGTTGCTGCTGCAAATTGCTCCAATATTGCATGGATCAAACAATTGTTGGAAGCTATGAATATGAAGATTCTTGAACCAGTAATTATCTACTATGATAACACTAGTGCAATTAACATTTCTAAGAATCTAGTCATGCATGCTAAGATGAAGGATATTGCTATAAAGTATCACTATCTAAGAGAACAAGTGCAAGCAAAGGAAGTGACACTAGAATATGTTCAATCAAAAGAACAATTAGCTGACATATTCACCAAGCCATTACCAAAGGATACATTTGAGTACCTGAGACAGAGACTAGGGGTCCAACCCTTGTCTATCAGTCAGTAAGTTGACTAGGAGGTTGCATCAGCCTATACCAAATCTGAAGATCAGTCATGTTGATGCAAAAAATAAGATGGACAACAATAGATATATGTGTACATAGCAAGGTACAAGTATGCACAAAAAACTGGAGACATTGTATTGCTGATGGATAGGGAAATTCAAGGAATATATTATGTAAAGAATGGAAGATGTTAAAAACAATGAGAAGTGTTTTTTGTTTGGCATTGTTGTCAAAGGGAGAGATTATCTCATTATCATCAGGGAGAGATTATTCCATTATCATAAAGGGAGAGATTATCTCATTGAATAAAAAAGGGAGAGATTATCTCATTTATCAGAAAATATTATATCATTATCTATGAAGAGAATTTCCTGAGAATCAGAAGGAAGAGTTAATCAATATTCTAAGGGAGAGAAATTGATTACATATGAAATATCCATCTAAGGGAAAGAGTTAAGACAAAGAGAAAGATTGTTGTCAAAGGAAAAAGAGATTATCAAGAAGAGGAACAATCAAGGAAGAGCACATATAAGAATAGAGATATCAGATGATACATCTATCCAGTAAAGGGATTGAAGATTGAAGACAATCATTTTGCATGAAACAAATCTAAGCTATTTTTGAGCTTACCAAAAGCCAAACATTTGTAATAGTTACATTAGGAAAGCTTGATGAAATTGTTATATGTAATATTGTATTATTAATAGTATAGTATGATAATGTAGTATGTTGACATCAATGCCGAAGGGAGAGATTGATGACATGTAATTGATTGAATGTTTGAAGATGTTAAGTTGATCAGAAAAATGCAGAAGGATAATGCAAGACATTAAAATAGTTAATGGATTGTATTGTCATTGATGTCATCTTGATATAATCTAATCGGTTATAATCAAAGTGTCAAAGACTTCAGAGAATCAAAGAGAAAAAGATTATGCTTTCAGTAATGCATAAAAGACAAGCATTCACAATGTGACTTCAAACACTGAAGGCCAGTGAAAACTGACAGACAGAGATCACCGAAAGTCAAGTCACAGTGATGCCCGAGAAAGAACACCAAAGAGAAGAATCACAAGCATAATCGACGGCCAGAAACATAGTATAAACCGATGGAGAAGCCTGAGGAGAACTAGAGTGTTGACTGAAGCTATCAAATAGTTAAACACCAAAATTAAATTGAGTTCAGAAATGACAAAATATCTAGCTGGCAGAGCTAAAAATGGACTTAACTGATTGTTATCTTTGTTTTCATCAACAAGATAAAGCCAGAGATAAGTAAAGGATTTAAAGCTGTTTTGTCCAGTTGGCAAGAAGATATCTACGAGATAAAACAAGATTTTTTCTTTAAATCTAATTGGCGAGAATTGTGGATCATGCCAAGATCAAGAAAATCAAGAACCTAACAACGGTGATATCATGTCTATAAAGAGACAACTTAATTCATTACAAATTGAGGATTGGGTGAATGAATGAAAAGAGGATGCTGAAGAGAAACTTCATACAGTCATGATCAATCAAGCTGAGGAAAGAGCTAAATTTTTCTGCAGACACCGAGCAACAGAGCACAACATCACTGAGCAGAATCAAAGTGGAGAAAAGGTATAAAAATAGATATATTGAACAGAATAGTTTTATGAGATTACAATAGATCTGAAAATCTGCAAGTATAAGTTGTATATGTGAACAGATCATACTATTTCAGTTTGACCATTGATTTAGAAAGTCTCTTAACCGAGCGGGATTTAAGATCCTTTCTATATTGAGATACATCCACAGGAGTATCAAAAAGTTTGATCACGAAGATAGCATGAGATGCCAGATACCTATTGACAGGCCAAGTGCGTGTTTCATCAAGGAAGGTATCATAGAGATGCCCGATATCAAGTGACAGACTAAACTCTTAAATCCTCTAACAAGGTCACGCCTAACAGTGTGTTTGTAACCTTTAACAGGGTTGGCTCTTCACCGAGATCACTTCAGAAGAGTGAAAATTTTGGGTTACCGGTCCCAAGTGGTTTTTCCCTTAATAGGGTTTTCACGTTAAAAATCCATGTGTCAATGTGTTTATGAGTCTGTACTTTAGCGTTTTCCATTACACATAGCTTAACTGGATTGATCGGTATACTCTAGATAATTTACTGTCTTTCGTTAAATTAATAGACTTCTATTTGGTAAACATACAGTATAAGGTTTAACAAAGCATTCCGAGCAGTAGTAATTTGGTAAAAGTATTTGGAGACATTCATCTTATAGGACTGAAGATAACTAGAGGCTTAATTTTGTGGTACTAAGTTTTTGGTTTGATTATTGGAATATTTTTTAGGCCATTGATTCACCCCCAACCTAGGTCCTGTGAGTATTGGTGGAGTTGGTAGAGATAGTTTGGGGATTTTAAAATTTATGCTTTATGTTTATAAAGGTCATCATACTAACAATTTGATGGAGGCTACTGCTATTTTGTATGTGGTGGAATGTGCTTGTGCTCTTGGATGGAGCAGGCTCATTTGTGAATCTGATTCGCAGGTGATGGAGCATATGTTGACTCAACAACATTTTGAGGATGTTAGTTGACTATTAGCTTTGGTTGTTAACCATATTCTTGATTTGTCTACTTATTTGGATTCTGTTACTTTCACTCATATCCCTAGGGAGTGGAATGGTGTAGCAGATTTCCTGGCTAAATGAGCTTCTAATCACATGCAAAATTGGAATATTATTGATAGGAGTCAATTACCTCTGGGTTTGTCTCAACAATTTGATCACTTCGTGGATCTCGATAGGTTGTTTGATGCCCTTGCTCTATATTTCTTCTAGTTTGAATAAATTTTAACCCTTCTTTTATTTCAAAAAAAAAACTACAGAACTTCTCGAAAACTAATAACTAATAGAGACATAAATTAAGTACTCTAAAGCCCTAAACGATAAATTAGTGAATGAAACACTATATAGATGTCTAGTAGGAATTTGATTTACTTTGACTAATGCTTGTCCATCCATATATTTTTTCACAAAATTCAATCAAACGAATTGTTGATTAGTTGCAAAGTGGGTTTGTTTATATCTTGAAGGAGCAGATAATATCATATAATATATTTTTTAAGGTTATATATAGTTATATGTAGTTCGATGCGATATTACTAAATTATCAATCATGGACATAAGTAGAACATTAATAGACAGTTAAAAAATAATTAATTATTCATGTATCAAATATAAATTTAATTTTAGCTATAATATTACTTTAATTTAATAAAAATATTCTATATATAATTGTGTATAAAACACAAATTTTAATTTTAATTTAAAATAATAGTACATTAAAATATAATTGTTTAATAATGTAATCTCAAATTACTTCAGGAAATATGTTAAAAAAAAAAAATATAAACATGATAATATTATAATATATTTAGTATGTTGTTTTTTATTCTATAAAGAGAGTTTTCTTAGCATCAATGTTTTAGATCACATTTGTTGAAAATGCTCTTTATTATCTTGATAATATAGCTAAAAACACCCACACAATGGGATCCAAAGTAGCATCAAAGCACATATAGATCAAACGAAAATGCTCTCTATCTTCTTGTGTCTTGGGAGACATTTTAGAAGACAAACGAAAAATGACCAGCATGTTGAGTGCTTGAAATCTTAGCACCTGTCATACCAAATTGATCCAGAACTTTGTCAATATACTTATTTTGTGACAATCCAATTTCCTTCTTTTGTCTATCCCGAATAATGGTCTTCCCAAGTATGCTTGTCACCAACATGTCATCAAAATGTCATTCAGAAGCTACTTGTAATAAACACATGGATCAGATTCACAATAAATGAATTTCAATGCTCAGTCATGAAGTGATCAAATTTAAGATATCATTGTCTTATGGCTTGGTTGAGCCCATACAAACTCTATGAGATCAATATTGTGGCTTGCTTGAGCCCATATAAACTATAGAAATGTTCTTAACCCTATTTTTAAAAAACCCTTTAGGCTACTCCATATACCATTCTTAATATCCATATACAATTCTTAATATCACCATTTAGAAACACAGTCTTGGCATTAAGATCTTCAATCTCAAGATTCCAAACAACCACTAAACCAAAAACAACACAGATTGTGGTCATCTTCACAGCTGGTGAAAAGATTTCATCAAAATTGAAGAGAAGGCAATTACAGAAAATAAACCCCAGCCTCAGCCTAGAATTAGGCTTGAAGAAAATAAGAAGAATATAGATGAGAGATGCCAATCTTAGAGGACTTGAATGTGGATATAATAGAGGAACAATTGGATGATTTGGTTTTGAAGAGGCAAGAGTGTAGTCTGTGCAAATAAGAATGACATCAAGGCTTGTACTTGTATAGATGTTTGTTTTGTTTCATATAACAGAGATAAAAGGTTCAATCTGTAATTGTTCTATTTAGCTAATGGCAATGCTATGTTGAATGAATGATTTGTGTGCAGATAAGCATATCATTAGTTGATTAGAAGTTCCAGTCACATTGGTTTTAGTTGCTCAGATTTTCTGTCACCATTGATTGTAATATTTTATAATTAGTTTGAGTTACTATCACCGAAATGCATTGCTACAAAATGGTCATTATGTAGTTTGAGTTCTTGTCATCTTGAGGACAAAGTTGTTGGCATTTGTTTGGGTTATGGAGAGTGTTTCTGTCAGTATGTACATTCCTATTCACCATCCAAAGCTTAGTTTTATTTACTAGTAGAATGATTCAAATTTTATTCCCACCTAGTATTTCGTTCCATTGCATTTGAGTGGATTCAAAACACGATTCCATGATCTATGAATGCTCTATGTGCTAAGCTCGTAGACGGTATCAAAATGGAGTTTTGAATATACCAAAGAGACTACCATGCTGCCACAATCCAAGCCAGCAATAGCTTTTTGAATGTAATATCATCAAAACACATATGAATTACTACATAAATCATGCTTGAAGTTGGTAGTAGAACCACACTCCAACCTCTCATGCTAACTTTACCTCACCTCTCATATCTGTTCACTTACAACGACAAAATTAAACAACATGGAGAAATATTCTAGTTGCAGTCCATATTTAAATCCATTTATTAAATAAATAAATTGATTGAAAGTAATATATGATATTTTGTAGTTCATGTGTTGAGGAAATAAAGATTTTGAAATTCAAATAGGTTTTGTTTTGAATATTTATGTGATGGAATACTTAGATAGTGTTTTTTAGTTTTATTGTTAGAGGATGAAATTTTGTTAATATATGTTTGTATATCATTGGAAATTTTGATATAAAATAGTACAAGTATATTATATATCTTAATTATAATTTCAATAAATTATATATTTCAAAATTTAAACATTTTATACAAAATCTTATAATTCACAATTTTAATAAATTAGGTGTTCTATAATTTGAATATATAACAATTGATATAATATGAAAGTGATTTTTTTAATTTTATTTTTTAAAACATGTTTTCATTTTTATTTGATATTTTTACTTTTTATGTATATAACTTTATCTAGTAATTTAATAATAAAATATTTAAAAATAAATATTTATATTTTAATAAAAATAAGTTATTATTTTAAAAAGCATTTAAAAATTATGATTAAGGATCTATATTTACATTGCATTTTCTATTTGTGATTGGTCAAATTTCAAATTGTTTAGTGAAATAACACAGTTTCTAGCACCAAGGGTGAATGTCTCAAATGGATATAATAATAAGTCTATGGATGATGGTTAAGGATGGGACTCATGACGAAAATAGGGAGAGAGAAATATGTTTTTCATGTGACCTATACCATATAATAAGGATATACCCCATTTTGTTACCTTTCATTCATGATACTAGGCTAAAGTGATTCCCATAGAAAATTAGACATATTAGAAGGTTACTAAAATATCTTTCCATATCTTGTCCACATCCTTATAAAGGTCAAAACTTGTAGGAATGAGGATATGTATAATGACACATGAATGCAAATGTGATAGGTGTCAATGAGACAATACTATTAAATGGATGATCACGAATTGTTATGAAGTTGGATACGATGAGTGGGTGAAAGAATCTTTCCCTCAAGTGGATATTATACATAGACGTTTGACCTATGCATTATCACCATATTCATTATTTTGATTAGGATTCCTTGATAGAATTCACTTGATTGATTGGTTTCATAAAAATATTTCTTAGAGGTTGAAGATTTAGATAATGGAGGAAATACATAGGAGGATAAGGCTGCAAATTCTCATTTGAGGTTTGCATATTTTGTTTATTGTGAACTACTCTCTTATGCTAAAATCATTTCTTCTTGGCAAGGGTCAGCACATGGGCCATTTTGATTGAGAAATCTATACGTGGATATATTCAAACCTACATAGATTGGTAAGTTAGTATGTGTATGGTTGGTAGTGGATGATTTCAAGGATTAAGATCAATATTGAGTGGTAAACTATTTTATTTTTTAGGGTTTATACATGTGATATGAGAGCTAAATACTTGGATTGTGTTCCCATTATTACAATGAAAATAAGATTGTGAAGTTTGGGTATGTGATCTAGGATTAATGATGGAAAAATAATAATTTTCAACAATAATAGTAAATCATACAACAACGTGGATTTAGTAAGATTATGATGGAAGACAGATAGAGAGAAATGGCCGAATTTATAGAATTTTGGAAAGATGAATGGAAAACTAAGATTTAAAGCTGAAATTGATCATGGAGGATTCTTAAGAGAACTTCTCTATGATCAAGGATGAAATAGAGGGATGCGATGGAGGTAGTTAGAATGTGAATGACTAAGATTGACTTAATAATTTTAGCAAGTTAGTTTGACCATGAGATGAAAAAGGGACACATGCATCTAGTTAGTTGTAATTATTTTCCATTGTGTCACATATTACTTTATTTACTCGCACATTGAATATGAGATCAAATGTGCTATAATGAATTCCTTATAAATTACCAAGCTAAGAAAAATATTAGAGTCTACATTGATAGGCATTCTTTAGAAGTGAAAACTGGGAATGATAAACTATAAGTGCTTTGATTAAAGCACAATATTTTGAAAACAAAGCTCTTTTTAAAATTTATTTTAACAACATGCTATTACTTTAGCTCATACACTATTTTATTATATGTTTTTTGAAATTTTAAAGGAGATAATATTCTATTATTTTATATGGAAAAGTTAAAAAATAGATTAATTGGTTTAATGATAAAATTATATACAATAAAAGAAGTTGAAACAAGTTTTATAAGGTATGATATTTTCTTTAATATTATAAAAATAATTCCTCTATTTGAAAACAAATTAAAATCATAAAAGAATAAAATAATTTTTAGATAATTTTATATTTTAATTTAGTTTAATATTCAAAATATTTTTTTCATATTTTTATGTATAGTTATGATATAACATAATGTTATTTTAAATAATAATAAAATATTTTAAAACGTAATTATTATACATTCTATGACATATATTAAAAATTAAATATTATTCAACAAAATAAATGCTATTTTGTTTAGTAGAAATATATAATAAATTTAGATACATTATATATATCTATCTAAAAAATGTTAAAAGATGTGATTCTCATCATATGAAGAGTCATATCTATCAAATTTATGAATGACGTATGTAGATTTTTTTTAGTTTTGAAGATTTATTATAAACATTTATGTTATAGTAAAAATGTATTTTTACTCATTAATTAAATCATTATTGATTTAATTATTAAGATATCTTATTCACTAATTAATTAAATCATTATTGATTTAATTATTAAGTCACCTTTTTATCTCTAGTTTACTTAAGCTAAAATTTAGGCATGTTATAATTAATTCTTTTATTAATTATTCATGCAACCTAGGTTTCTCCACCTTTTGGTGTTCGATCTCCTTTATAAGGATTGATCTCTTTGTATTTTGTAATTCTATTCTATTATTATTGAATCAATTGAGGATGTTTCCTCTTTCATAGATATGTTGTTTCTGGCCTCCATAACTTTTGCTTCTCTCTTTGTTTGACAAATGTTTGCATCCAGGTGATTCTTGGGAGCTTTACGGTTGATAGTTTTTCATCAACTCCACTATGGTATTAGAGATCTAGATCTTCATGCCCTTGTTCTCTTCATAAGCGATTTGGCCTTGTTCTTCAGATCTGTGTTTTCAAGAGTTTTTTTTATCTCAGATTTTGGTGGATTTGGGGGGATTTATTTTTTGGAGCACTTTGGACAAAAACTGACATCACCCCCTATTTTCATATAAGGCACATCCAATTTGGACATAGTTGAAATCTAGGCCCTCTTTTTTACATGCATGACCTTGGCACACTTTTTGAGGCAGAAAAACACCTCAGTTTTCACACCACCTCACTTTCCACACCACTGATGTCAGCACTCATAGGTCTGAGATCTGGGTTAAATTTGATGACCACCAACCTGTCATACACCTTGCCCTTTTTTCATAATGAGCAACCTGTTGGTTTTTTGTGATATCTTACATATACGATATTAGATTTTGACCTATCTTATATCATCAAAAAGCTCTTTCCAAGCTCTATCCAAATTTGGAGGTTAGATTTTATGATTTTTCTATCTTGAAGGGTTTTTTACCAATCAAAGTCAGGGTTATTTTTTGCACTCCAGGAGCCATATCTTGCTCATCTAGATTCTATTTTTTGACTTCCATATGGTGTTGGAAAGATAGTTCAGTGCTCTATATTATTTGATGGGTCTCACACCCAGATTCTGATCCAGGTATTTTTTATTCATATTTTTGTGTTTAGCAGTCTGGTGGATATCTTAAATGTTTCAGGTCCTGGGATCATTTTCTGTTGATGGGATCACTTCTTTTTAGTTTTTCTTCATGTTTCTACATATTGTTTTTCTTTCATGGATATTGTAGACATATATTTTTGTAGCTTTTCTTGTTTGCAAACACACTGAGATAAAGTGTCATCTGAGGCATGCTTGGGATCTTGGACTTTTTTGTGTCTGTTTGTAATCGCACTATATTATAAAGTGTCATGGGGGGTTTTTTTTACCTTTGTCAAGTGAGTGTTCCTTCCATGACATTAGCCTCATGATTTATGTTAAGAGAATGATCCTTCTATGATACCATCCTTTATATGTGTTTGTACTTTCTATTGCACTTTCTATGTTCCTGGTTCTTCATCATGCAATTATTATTGGCAACCTGGTTGAGTGTACCTATCATGCCTCTCCATGCTCAACATTATTTGGGGTATCTCATGTTGGTTCTAATGCTTCCTTGGTTCTATAGAGTGATCTATGTATTTATTATTTTCTCCTATGCACTAGGCAGATGCAGTGGATGGGTACCTATGCATTTCAGTGAGATGGATCATTTACCATATGGACACTTTTTGATTCCTGTTTTGGAGGCATCCTTCTATCTTTGATTGATCATCTCTTTAGGCTTTGTTTATAGTCTTCTCTACTTGATCATGTGCTATTACAATGGAGGTTCCTGATGATCATATTTTTTCATTAGTATACAAAGGAAACAGTTTTGGAACCATCGGTAACATGATCACCGAAAGACAGTCTATAGTAAAACCTGACACAATAGTTTACAGAGGTCACTGAAACTAGTTTTTACTGACAGATGGGTTACAATGGAAACTGATGACACAACCTAAAGAGTAACCCGACAGTGTAGTTAATAGTATAAACTAACAGACAAGATCACATACGAACACTGACAATCAGTTGACAGAGCAAACCAAGAAGCAGAATGTCTACAAAGACATCACCGAGGAAAGACTACAGAGAAAACCGAGCACCAGTCTGTCGAGAGAGATTTTTATTTTGAGAAATTTGGATCTGAATTACACGTCAGATAAAACACTTAAGTTTTATATTTAGCTTTAAAGAAAATCTTTAAAACCATTTCTTGAGGTACAAGTAAAGAAAGTTTAATTGTTTTAATCAGTCTAACTGATTGTAAACATGTAAACTAGGAGATCAAGGTCAAGTTGTAAACCTTTGATCATAGGGTTATCATTGTAAAGCGTGAAACTAAAATAGGTCAATTCATTATATAAATAGATGTGTAATCAATCAGAACAAGATGATGTGATGATGATTGTATCCAAGGAGTACATCTATGGATCAGACTAAGAGTTTTATGCAGAAGGACAACAAAAGATGAAATCGGTTATCAAGAACCAGATTCAAGGCTACCGAGAAAAAGAGAGGTATTAATCAATCACTATAGGTGATACATCATATTGTGAACTTAAAAGATCTATACTCAACAATTCAGGATTGCATATAATCAGGTCAATAAGTATTTTTGACTACATTCTAACAAGTGTAGAAAATAGAAGAAATCCTTTAAGAAGGTGGATTTAACAATATTTTTGTAAATCTCTTAACCGAGTGCACACTAAACAATGTTGCTAAATCTCTTAACATAATAGACCTTAACCAGTATAAACATGTTACTCCTAACAGGGTAAGATCATCAGAAGTGATCAAAACTTGTAAGCCTTACCCAACCCCTTCCATTCTGCAGATAGTGAAGTTTTGTGGGTTTCATCCCCACCGCAATTTTTACCTTCTAATAGGGGTTTTCTACATTGTCAAATCTTGTGTCATGTGTCATTACATTTCATGAATGCTTCTATGAATTTTTATATGCAAATTAAGTTTATGTTTTGATATTATGTACACAAAGATAGAATAGCACATATGGTCGGTAATGCAAGGAATTGATTACTAAAGGATTAAGTTTAATTGATAGAAAGTTTTAAGGGTACTGATTTACCCCTCCCCTCTCAGTACACACCATTCCATTATTCCAACAATTGGTATCAGAGATGGATCTCTTATTTGGAAAATTTTAAATCACTTGAGAGAAAAGATCATACAATAGAAAGATATAAGCTAGACAAGAGTATTGAGAATCAGAAGTTAGAGATATAGATCTTCTATGAGCAATACATAACAGCTATAATCAAGATGAGAGAACTACTAGATGGAAGAAAAGCTATGGAATCTCACTACAATGAAGTTGACTATCATGAATAAGAGATACCTGATTTGTTTGAGTCATCAGGATCTACATCTAGCAATACATCAGACACATCTGAAGGAAGCATTACAAGTCTAAATGAAATCAATCAACATCTGACAGAACAAGTAAAGATACTACAAATAGGTCAAGAGAAATAGATGGTAAGAATGATTGATGTTATGAACAATGCTAGACAAGATGAACAAGAAATAACACTAGCTATTGATGACAGGAGGAAGATCACTGAAAAGATACAAGAGAGAGAATCAAAAATACAAATACTTACTGAACATCATCATGAGATCACCAATAAAATAGTTCTTATGAGGCATGAGGAAAATCGAGTGAACATAGAACTCAATGGAAAATTAGAAGCTATTGGTGAGCTAAGAGAATAAAATGAAAGACTAAAGCATGAAGTGAGGATCCAACAACAACATAATGGTATGATCAAGAAAGCTGAAGAGAGTACCAAAAGAATGGATGATTTTCTGAATGGAAAAAGAAGAGTCAACGAAAATACTGGAATAGGCTATACCGAGCATGGAAAATCATCAAATCAATCTGATCAAAAAGATGTATACACAAATCCAAGACCAAGGAAGTTTTCATGCAATCACTGTGGAAAACCAAGCCACACTTCAAATGTTTGCAGAAGCAAAGCTAAAGGTATTCCTAAATCCACATCTACATTTATAGGAAATTATTATAACTGTAACAAGCATGGACATAAAGCATATGAATGTAAATCCAAGGTAAAAAAACCAAAGAAGGAAACCTACATGGAAAAATATTGTCATACTTGCAAAATGCATGGGCATGCATCTCTTGAATGCATGAAGAAGAAAAATCATGCATGGAAGCCAAAATAATAAGATAATGCTTATCAGCTAAGAAGAGTCGGTAACTCATATGTTTAGGATTACAAAACATGGGAAAATTGCACAACATGTGGTAGATATTGTCACATAGCTGCAAACTGCATGAGAAAATGGATGAGAAGGTCTAGAAAATGGACTAGCCTGGGAATGGCATGCTTACATTGTCATAGGGTCAGTCATCTAATCAAGGACTACAGAGACCGAGTGACAGAGACAAGCAATTTTTCCAATGGCAATACCATTGAAGACATCAGGAAGATGAGAAACAAAATGTGGAGGAAATCTACAAACACAGATGATGCTGGACCAAGAAATGCAATTGGTGACACCTTATCCAATGGATCTGGTGATATCATCACCCCCACCTAAGAAGAACAAGTAAGTATGGAACTGCACTATACAAAGTTAAATTTTACATTAGTTCCATTATATATTGATAATATTCCAAACTATAATGATTAAAGATACACTATGATATTACTTGTTATTAATATGTGAGTCCAATATCATCAGTCAATACATACCGAGAATCATCAGTACACAAATAAAAGTTGAATTATTAGTGTAAACTAAGCATCGTCGGTAATCATGCAAAATTACAATGTAGTCTTTGTCACATACCGAGATCCGTTGGTAAACATATGAAAAGTTCAACCAAGTTGAAACTTACCTCAAGCATCACATTTTCATCGAGAATGAAGTTAGTGTGTTCCCCGAGTGACTTCATCTTCGAACACTGAGAAGTTGGTAAAGCATTTATTGCACCACTTAGGGCCTCATCTATAAAAAGGTGACAAAAAATCTCATTTATTCACCATGAGATTAGGAGTGAATCTGAGCAAAGCAAAGCGAAATAGAGCGAAGAACAATGACCAAATTGCAGAGTGACTCACAAGAAAACTCACAGCATTTAGATAGATTCACAGCAACTACAGCAGGTTGAGTAAGTAACTAAGACTCACCAAATCTCACAGTTTCTTTGCAGGAAAATCCCTAATTTTTAGAAACAATGTCAACCACATCTCGCATTTCCAAGATCAATAATACCAAAGATAAAAAGGTCAATTTAATCAAGAACACTACATGTGAAGAGCAAAAATACAAATTTTTTCCAGAGGTTGCTTCACAACTCAACGACACTGGTGCATTCTCAAGCATACCACCTAGGGTTTTTCTAATCGAGGATGTCGAATCCTACATCCACTCCAAAGTTGTAGAAATTGGAGGTCTGGAAGTTGAGGAATCTTATAAGAAGCTTTGCACAGATAGAAACATCAAGGATGAACATAAACACATCAAAGTGAAAGGGCTGAAAATGCCCTAATGTTCCCAAAGGAGTTCAAGATGGAATGGATCCAGATAGTTCTTAGCTGGGTACATGACCGAAAGATGTGGCTAGATGAGACAAAACTGATCACCAAGGATGTTATACATGTAGTGACGAGTTATCCAGTAACCAACAAGGCAAAAGAACTCAAACATCCTCCTCGCCCCGTCATAGAAAAGATGACAGGTGCAGTATGGGATGGTCGGTATTTCAATACATGTGTATTGGGATATAAGATATTCCAAGCCAACTGGTTAAACAACATTGCAAGTGGAGATGTTGACACCGACCATAAGATTTTGAAGAAGGGCCTACAACTAGATCTATCCAAGTGTCTACTGAAGCAATTGGAGGAGAACATGAGGAAAATTAGGTTAGCAAGGTCTAATTCATGTAAGTTTGGTCCACTCCTCATGTGTATATTCTTCTACTTTCAAGACTTCTTCCCATCTATCGGTAATGTCAATTGGGACACTACCCAACCAGTGACAATTCAAATTAGTGAATATATTAAGTCACTAGGGGACAATTTTACATCAGTCATGGATGAATATTTCACTGGATTCAAGGACAAAATGCAGAAAAGAATGAGGATACCAGAACAACTGGTGGATCAATATAAAGATGATATTTGTTTCATGGTGGACACCGACACAACTTTGATCAAACCAATTGTACCGAGGACAACATGGTTAGCACCACTTGACTATGAGATAAACATAGATCAAGCCACAAATACTATTGAAGCATTGTTGAATGAACCACTGGATAAGTCATTACCAAGATTTGGCACCTATGAAGAAGCTAAGGCCAGAATAAAAATAGGCTTAGTTGTTAAAAAGATAGATAGAAAGAAAACCAAAATGGTAAAGACACTTCAAAAGAAGTTGTCAGTAAATGAGGAAGAAACAGAAGACACTGAGGGATAGTCACCTGTCGGTGAAGGTGAACAAGTGAGTGACTCCGAGTCAAAATAGTTTGGTGAACCACCCCCAAAGAATCCAAGAACAATTATTTCATCAAGAACAAGGAGTCAAACTACAAAAGAAGACTCACCCGCGGTTAAGAAAGGACAAGTGAGGACTCATAAAAGAAAGCCTCAAACTAGGAAAACATCAAAACCAAAGAGGAGAAGGAGATTAATCCAAAGAAAGGAAGATAAGGAAGACACTGAACAAGATTAACAACCTTTAAAGAACAAATTTCCTACTACAATTGATGATATTGCCACATCAATCATCAGGTTAGGTACAATATATGATCCTAAGGTTAGACAATGGCTAACTCTAAAACCTGAGGATAAGAATAAAATAAAAGAATCCATCATCTAGGCAATGGTATATTCAAATATATACCTATACAATTTGATAAGATGATGCCACAAGAACTTCTAGATAGGTTATCAGCAAGGTGGACATATGCACTAAAATCTGAGAAGCAGATAAGGAAAAGATCCCTATTTTCTATTATGCCACCCGAGTCTAAGATGGAAGAAATTGAAGAAATGATGAAGTTTCATTCAAAGAAGTTCTCAGAAAAATTGAGAGCCTACAAAGTACTATAGGGAATCTTAATAGAACTTGACAAAGAAAGTGATGATACTTGGAGAAAAAAACTCCATCCACCTACAGAGGATTCAAGCCCCAAGCAAGTATTAGCACTTACCGAGAAGCCTCACAATGAAGAGAAAGAGGTAACACCGAGCCCTGAACACATCTTAATAAATGATGTTGAGGATGTCAATCCAGTTGAACTAAAAACATAGGCAAACAAGTTCATGGATGACATACCACATATTTTTCATTCATTAAAAGACACAATAGATGTCACAATCCAAGATGTGACAATAATAGATATCACTGAAGATCCTTCTGATGAGGTAAAGGCAGATGAAGATATCACTAGTACCATCGAGCAAATAAAGGAATAGGACACAACAACGGATGATTCACAAGTTAATATACTAGGACAAATGCCATTATTGATACAATATATTAATATCATCTCAGAAAAGGAGAATTCACCTGACCATGATGCAAGTATACCTGAGGATAAGGGTGAAGAGGAGCAGAAAAGAATAAATGAAGAATGGAAATAAATAGATGGAGAGAAGAAAGATATAGGTGAAGAAGAGAAGAAAGGTGATGTCACTCCATAGGAAATCAAAGGAGAATCTACAGATAAAGCTAAGGTTGATGTGGAGATGTCCCCTACCAACTGATAGCTAAATATCGAGCAGCAAGATAAAGGAAAAACACCTCCAAAGCCTTCATCAAGTACATCAGACCAAGCAAAGGAACTTGCTATGGTACTGCATACAAGTGCCTCCACTACATTTTCAAAGAAGAAGAAGAAAAAGAATAAGAATCTAGTCACACTAGATGAGATAATACAAATACCTGCTTGTCATCTGAGGAAATTGGATCCAGAATCACTCACAAAGTATGCAAAAATTTGTAAAAGGAAAGCTATCCAAGATAAGCTCAAAAAGGAGACAAAGGACACTCAGGTACGAGAAACAATAAAGGATATACTATTGCAAATTGTACCTGATACTGACATTGATCAAAATTCTCCTATCCTTGATCAATTAGCACTTCTTATCGAAGCCATCACATCATAGAATGTAGATGTAGAGAAGGCAATAGAAGAATGTGCAGAGAAGAAGTACCAATACAAATTGACAGAGAAAATCAGCCAAGAAGTGGAAGAGAACAAGGTAAAGCTATCTAAACTGGTAAATACATTGGAACCAATCATTTCAAAAGTTATAACCTTAGTTCAAAATTTATGCACAATAGAGAAATTCACTAAGGATAATAGTGAAAAGATTGCAAAGATAGATGCAAATCTTAATGCTAGTGCACAAGGTCTTACAACCAATGACAATGCATTCAAGTTGCATTATGACAAGATTATGGAAGAAAAAAGGTTGAGACTTTAGATTCAAGAGGCAGAATTCAAATTTAGAGATGAGGTAACTGAGCTCCAAGCTCTACTTCTACCGAATCTCACATTACTGTAACAACATATTGTTAGAAATAACTGAGAGGGGGGGTGAATCAGTGGCCTAAAAAATATTCCAATAAATCAACCCAAGAACTTAGTACCACAATATTAAGCCTCTAGTTGCCTTCAGTCCTACAAGATGTATGCCTTCAAATAATCATATAAAATAACTACTGCTCGGAGTTCTCTTTTAAACCTTATTCTTAATGTTTACCGAATAGCAATCTTTCATTTACTAAAAAATAGTAAATTGCTTAGTGTATACCGATCAATCCAGATTAGTTATGTGTAATGAAAAACACTAAAGTAATGACTCATAAACACATTGACACATGGATTTTTAATGTGGAAACCTTGTTAAGCTAAAAACCACTTGGGACCGATAACCCAAAATTTTCACTCTTCTGAAGTGAGCTCGATGAAGAGCCAACCCTGTTAAAGGTTACAAACACACTGTTAGGTGTGACCTTCTTAGAGGATTTAAAAGATTAGTTTGTCACTTGATATCGGGAATCTCTATGTTACCTTCTATGACTAAACCCAGTGTAGTTTGTCAAATGGTATCTGGCATCTCATGCTATCTTCATGATCAAACTTTTTGATACTCCTTAGGATGTATCTCAATATAGAAAGGATCTTTAAATCCTACTCAGTTAAAAGAATTTCTAAATCAATGGTTAAACTAAAACACTAAATGATCTGTTCACATATAAAACTTAGACTTGGATATTTTCAGATCTATTGTAAGCTCATTAAACCATTATGTTCAATATATATTTTCAATACCTTTTCTCCACTTCTTTCTACTTGGTGATGTTGTGCTTCTCTGTTGCTTGGTATCCATAGAAATCTTTAGCTCTTTCCTCAGCTTGATTGATCAGGACTGTATGAAGTTGTTTTTCATCAGTTTCTCTTCAGCATCTTCTTTTTATTCACTCCCCTTAATTCATAATGAATTAAGTTATCTCTTTATAGATATGATATCATCATTTCTCACTTCTTTATTTTCTTTTTCTTGGCGTGATCCGCAATCTTATCTAATCTTGATTTAAAGCATAAATCCTATGTTATCTCATAGAAATCTTCTTGCCAACTGGATAAAACAACTTTAAATATTTTAATTATCTCTGGCTTTAACTTGTCGAATAAAACAATGTTAAAAACCAGTTAATTCTATCTTTAGCTCTGCCAGTTAGGTATTTTTCTATTTCTGAACTCCATTTAACTTCAGTGTTTTAACTAATTGATAGCTTTGGTCAACACTTCAGTTCTCCTTGGGCTTATCCATCGGTGTTTTTTGTCCTTTGGGCTTGTCTATCCATCAGTTAACACTATAATTATGGTCGTCGATAATGCTTGTGATTCTACTCATCGGTAATGCTCATCGGTTTCTTTGCTCGGGCATCACTGTGACTTTTCTCTCAGTTTTCTCTATCCTTCAATTTCCACTAACCGTTAGTGTTTTAAGTCACCTAGTGAATGGTGGTCTTTTATGCATTACTGAAAGCATAATCTTTATCTCTCTCATTCTCTGAAGTCTTTGATACTTTGAATATAACTGATCAGATTATATCAAGTTGACATCAATGATAATACAATCCATTAATTGATTTAATGTCCTCCATTATCTTTCTGCATTTCATTGATCAACTTAACATCTTTAGACATTCAATAAATTACATGTCATCAATCTCTCCCTTTGGCATTGATGGAAACACACTACATTATCACACTATATTTTACTCATGCAATATGAAATATAACAGTTGAAGTTCATCAATCTCTCCTATTGTAACTATTACAAATGTCTGGCTCTTGGTAAGCTCAAATAGCTTAGATTTTCTTCTTGCAGAGTGAGTTCTTCAATCTTCAATCCCTTTACTGGATATATGTAGTAGCTTCTGTCTTTGTTTCTGGTATGTGCTATGCCTTGACTGTTCCTCTTCTTGAACATCTATTTTTTCTTTGACAACAGTCTCTTCCTTAGTATGCATTCTCTCCCTTTGTTACTTCTCTCCCTTTGGTGTATATTTCATATGTAATCAATCTCTCCCTATGATTAACTCTTTCTCTAAATTCTTAGGAACTTCTCTCCATGGATAATGATACAATCTCTTCCTGATAATGAGATAATCTCTCCCTTTGACAACAATGCTAAACAATTCTTCCATATCATCTTCCATCCTTTCTATAATATACTCCTTGAATTTCCCTATCCATCAACAATACATTATCTCTGGTGTTCAGTACATATTTCTACCTTGTTGTGTATAGATGTATCTATTGTTGTCCATCTAGGTGATTGCATCAACATGAATGATCTTCTATTTTGTGTATAGGCTGATGCAATCTCCTAGTCAGCTTACTGACCGATAGACAAGGGTTGTACCCCTAGTCTCTCTCTCTCTCTCTCAGGTACTCAAATGTATCTTTTGGTAATGGCTTGGTAAAGATGTCAACTAATTGTTCCTTTGATTGAACATATTCTAGTATCACCTCTTTTGCTTTCACTTGTTCTCTTAAATAGTGATACTTGATTTCTATATGCTTAGTCTTAGCATGCATGACTAGATTTTTAGAAATGTTAATTGCACTAGTATTATCACAATAGATAATCATTGGTTCAAGGATCTTCATATTTATACCTTCCAGCAACTATTTGATCCATGCAATATTAGAGCAATTTGCAACAGCAGCCACATATTCTTCTTCTACAGTAGACTGAGAGATGCATCCTTGTTTCTTGCTGATCCATGTGACAAGTCTGTCACCCATGAAGAATGCTCCTCCAGTTGTGCTCTTTCGGTCATTAATGTTTCCATCCCAATAAGTATCTGTATAGACTTGTAGCTCAAATTTTCCTTCTCTTTTATACCATAAGCCATAGTCCTCAATTTTCTTTAAATATCTCATAATTCTCTTGACAATAGACATATGTGATTCTTTGGGATTAGCAGAGAATCTAGCAACTATTCCAACTGCATGTGCAATATCTTGTCTAGTATGAACAACATACATTATTTTTCCAATCATTGATGTATATAAGGTCTGATTTACCTCATCTTACGTATCTTCTTTGTCATATTACATCTGGTAGCCATAGGTGTTCCAACTAGTTTGGAATCTTCCATCTTGAATATGTTCAACACTTCCTTGATGTATTTGGACTGAGTGATATATATGCCTGCATTTTGTTGAAGAATTTGTAGACCAAGAAAGAATTTGATCTCCCCAAACATAGACATTTCAAACTCTTTTCTCATTTAATTAGAAAGGATTTTCATAACATTTTGTTTCCCCCAAAAATGATATCATCAACAAAAATTTCAGCAATCAGAATATTACCATTGGTATCTTTGTTTAAGTACAGATTGTTATTTTCACTTGTTCTTACCAATTCAATGCTAATGAGATAGGAGTGAATTCTTTCATACTAGGATCTTGGTTTTTTTTAAATCCATACAAGGCTTTATGTAGTCTACATACCATGCTTCTCTTGTCTGGATCAACAAACCCTTCTGTTTGTTCAATGTATACTTCTTCTTCTAATATTTCATTTAGGAATGCAAATTTGACATCCATCTGGTATACCTTGAATCCTTTGAATGCAGCATAAGAAAGAATAATTATAACTCCTTCTAGTCTAGCAACAAGTGCAAAGTTTTCACCATAATCAATACCTTCTTCTTGTGCATACCCCTTGCATACTAATGTTTCTTTATTTCTTGCGACTTCTCCATTCTCATTCAACTTGTTTCTGAATATCCATTTGGTATCGATGACATTCTTATCATTTGGTCTCAGTACTAGTGTCCATGTACTATTCTTCTCAATCTTCCCTATTTCTTCATTCATAGCACTGACCCATTCCTCATTTTCAAGTGCAATATTAACAGATTTAGGCTTAAAATCAAAAAGTAAACATCTAGTGTTTAGTGACTTACTTCTTGTTCTCATTCCGGCCTTCTTGTCTCCTATGATATAATTTTTTGGATGATGTCTTCTGACATATTTGGCAAGTTTTATTTCACCTCTTTGTCATCATTTTGATTATCTTCTTGACCTTCATTCTGGTCTCCATCACCCCGTACATCATCTTGAGTTTTTTTCTTGATTTTTGATATTTACATCCTGATGCTTAGTTGCGCAATTTTTGGTTGCTCAGGAGTGATAAACTATTTCTTAGGTAGAGTTTCAAGTTCTTCAGTGTAAACAAGCCTGTTTTAATCCTCTGGTTCTTTTATTCTTTCCTCATCATTATTTTCTGTGAATTCATCTATACTTACATTTGCACTTTCAATGATCTTGTAAGATGACTTGTTAAGACATTTATAAGCCTTTCTTTTGGTGGAATACCCTAGAAAGATACCTTCATCACTTTTGGAGTCAATCTTTCCATTTCTATCATCTTTCAAAATATAACATTAACTACCAAAAATACTGAAGTAACTTACATTGGGTGTGTAACCATACCAAAGCTCATAGGGTGTCTTCTTTGTGTCCTTCTTCAATTGTACTTTGTTCAATGTGTAGACAGCAATACTAACAGCTTCCCTCCAAAAATTTTGAGTGATTCTTTTCTCAATCATCAATGTTATTATACAGTCAACAATTGATCTATTTCTCCTCTCAGCAATTCTATTTTGATGTGGTGTTCTCGGTGCAGAAACCTGTCTTTAAATTCCATGCTCATAACAAAAATTAGTAGATTCATCTTAAATAAATTCCCCTCCTCTATCTAACCTTAAGCATTTTAATTTCTTGTCACTTTTTTTTTCTACCATAGCCTTATACCTTTTAAAGATCTTGAATTCTTCTGATTTATCTTTTAAGAACATAACTATCATCATTCTAGAATAATCATCTACAAAGAGAATAAAATACATATCTCCATAGTAGCTCTTTGTTCTCATTGGTCCACATAGATCAGTATGGACTAATTCTAGAATTGCATTAGATGTATGGGCTTTACTCTTGAAACTAGACTTTGTCATCTTACCTTTTTGGCAATTCTTGCACATGATATGCTCGGGCTTTGACATGCTCGGTAAGCCTCCAAATTGTCTTTTATTTCTTATCTTTATCATGTTGTCAAAATTCACATGACACAATATTTTTTTCCACAACCATATGTCTTCATTTCTATCCATCAAACACATGGTGTTAATTTCATCAAGATAGAAAAGGTTACCTTTTTTCTTCTCACCAGTTCCGATCAACCTCCCTGATTCATTGAAGATCTTTGCCTTCTTATTCTTAAATGCTACTCGGTGACCTATATTGTTCAGCTTTGAAACACTTAATAGATTATAATTTAGTCCTTTTACCCAGTAAGCATTTTCACATTTGATTAGGTTATTCAACATTATGGTTCCTTTACCTTCAACTGGACAAGGTGTGTCATTACCCATTCTTACTGATCCACCATTATAGTATTCAAAAGTTTCAAAATTTTGCTTATCATCGGTCATGTGGTGAGTGCAGCCACTATCTATGATCCAGAAATCATTCTTACTAACCTTATATATGAGTGCAGTTTCTACATACCTTTCTTTCGTGGCTACAAATATCATCTCAATGTCTTCTTCAGATTTGGTGTCAGTATAATTAGTTCTGTTCTCAGCTACGTAACATGCTTTCTTTCCTTTGTCCTTGTAGTCTCTAACATCTCTTCTTTTAGATTGTCGATTGCTTCGGTAATCTCTGTTATCACCTCAGTCAAACTTATTTTGATATGTTCTTTCATTACTTCTGTCATCTTTTCTTCTATTAGGACATCTTGCAACAAACTGTCCAACCTCTTTACAATTAAAACATACAAGTGGTAATTTACCTTTGTATCTCCCTTTGCCTCTCTGCAATCTTCTTTCCATTAGTGCTTCAATCTCATCAAGTCCTTGATCTCCATTATCACTTTCACTATCATTTCTAATAGTGTGTCTATGACTTGACTTACTTATTTTCAAAGAAGATTTGAATGCAGACTCTATAGATGGTAAGGCACTATTATCAAAGTTATTCATCTCAAATGAAATTAGTCTACCAATCAGACTATCTAGAGTAACTGTATTGTTTGCAACTGATCTCATTTCTTGAATAGCAGATACTCTAATAGTATATACTTACCACTATTTCTTCTTCAAGTACACCTCCAAATCCTCAGATAGCATTGGCAACCTCTTTGTTTCTGTAGCTATAGTGAGTGATATTTTCTTCTTCTTTCATTCTTAGGTCATCAAACCTTCCTCTTAGGCTTTTTTCCTTTGCTCTTAGTACATTAGCATCTCCTCCATGTACCAGCTTCAATTTATCCCACATTTTCTTTGCAGAGCTGCAGGTCTTGACATCTTCAAACTTAGCATCAGAGAGTGATGAGGCAAGTTCTATCATCATGCAATTATGCTCATTATTTTCTCTCAATTGCTCAAGAGTGTGATGTCTCGTAGGAAACACATATTTAGTATCAAGGTGTTGAGTAACATCATTACCAATACCTGATAGGTGGAGTCTTATGCTAATTTTCCATGATGCAAATTTGTCTTTATTCAACTTGGGCACATCTCACTTCTTCATCTTGTGATCTTTTGATTGATCTGTTAAACTCCCTTTCTAAGCACACAAGCTCTGATACCAATTGCTAGAAATAATTGAAAGGGGGGGGGTGAATCAATGGCCTCAAAAATATTCCAATAAATCAACCCAAAAACTTAGTACCACAATATTAAGCCTCTAGTTATCTTCAGTCCTACAAGATGTATGACTTAAAATAATCATATCAAATAACTACTACTCAGAGTTCTCTTTTAAACCTTATTCTTAATATTTACTGAATAGTAGTCTTCATTTACCAAAAAATAGTAAATTCCTTAGTGTATACTAATCAAGGAAAAAGGAAAGAAATCATGTTACATAGTTGAAGTGAGCTTGGTGAAGAGACAACCCTGTTAAAGGTTACAAACACACTATTAGGTGTGACCTTGTAAGAGGATTTAAAAGATTTGTTTGTCACTTGATATCGGGCATCTCTATGCTACCTTCTATGACAAAACCCAATGTATTTTGTCAAATGGTATCTGGCATCTCATGCTATCTTCATGATAAAACTTTTTGATACTCCTTGGGATGTATCTCAATATAGAAAGGATCTATAAGTATTTCTTGGTTAAGATACTTTCTGAATCAATGGGCCTAAAACTGAAATAGTAAATGATCTGTTGATATATACAACTTAGACTTGCAGATTTTCAGATCTATTGTAAGCTCATTAAACCATTATATGATCAATATATCTTTTCAGTACCTTTTCTCCACTTCTTTCTTCTCGGTGATGTTGTGCTTCTCTACTGCTCGGTGTCCACAAAAATCTTTAGCTCTTTCCTCAGCTTGATTGATCAGGACTGTATGAAGTTGTTTTTCATTAGTTTCTCTTCAACATCTTCTTTTTATTCACTCCCCTTAATTCATAATGAATTAAGTTGTCTCTTTATAGACATGATATCACCATTTCTCACTTCTTGATTTTCTTATTCTTGGCGTGATCTGCAATCTTAGCCAATCTTGATTTAAAGCATAACTCATGTTTTATCTCGTAGAAATTTTTTTTCCAACTAGATAAAACATATTTAAATCTTTTACTTATCTCTGGCTTTAACTTGTCGAATAAAACAATGTTAACAACCAGTTAAGTCTATATTTAGCTCTACCAGCTAGGTATTTTATCATTTCTGAACTCTAGTTAACTTCGGTGTTTTGACTCTTTGATAGCTTCGGTCAACACTTCAGTTCTCCTCGGGCTTCTCCGTCGGTGTTGTCTATCCTTCAGGCTTGTATGTACGTCGGTTAACACTATAATTCTGGCCGTCTTTAATTATTGTGATTCTTCTTGTCAGTAACTCTCATCAATTTCTTTTCTCAGGCATCACTATGACTTTGCTCTCAATTTTCTTTGTCCTTCGATTTCCACTAACCCTCGGTGTTTGAAGTTACTTAGTGAATGTTGGTCTTTTATGCATTACTGAAAGAATAATATTTATCTCTCTGATTCTCTAAATTCTTTGACACTTTGAATATAACCGATCATATTATATCAAGTTAACATCAATGACAATACAATGCATTAACTGATTTAATGTCTTTCATTATCTTTGTGCATTTTCGTGATCAACTTAACATCTTTAGACGTTCAATAAGTTACATGTCATCACATATGACTTTGGCAAGAACATTGATTTTCACCATGGAAATGTCTGTCACTCAAAGCATATATGATATGCATGCCAGAATCACTTTGGAAATCATGACCCTTGAGCATCTAAAAGAAGAATGGGAGAATAAAATGGAGGACATCCAACAATCTCATTCCCACATTTTTGACAAGTTGTAAGTATTAAACCTTTTTCATTATTATGAAAAAGGGGGAATTGATATGATAAGGGGAAATGATGAAAGGGGGAAATATATGTATAAAGGCACATGTATATACATGTACATATACTATACCAAGGCATACACATAGGGGGAGTCATATTGACAAGGTAAAATACATGGTGTATATACTAAACATTTTAGTTTTGCACATATTAGGTTTTTGATACTAATGTAAAAGGGGGAGATTGATGATCATATTTTTCCATTAGTATACAAAGGAAAAAATTTTGTAACCATTGGTAACATGATCACCGAAAGATATTCTTTAGTGAAATCCAACACAACATTTTACAGAGGTCACCGAAACTAGTTTTCACCAAGAGACTGGTTACAATGTAAACCGACTACACAACCTAAAGAGTAACATGATAGAGAAGCTAACAGTGTAAAATGATAGAAAATATCACAGAGGAACACCAATAGTTAGTTGACAGAGAAAATTGAGAAGCAAAATGTCTATAGAGACATCACTGAGGAAAGACTACAGACAAAACTGAGCAACAGTCTACCAAGAGACAATTTTATTCCGAGGAATGTGGATCTGACTTACACGTTAGATAAAACACTTAAGTTTTATATTTAGCTTTAAAGAATATCTTTAAAACTATTTCTTGAGGGACAATTAAAGAAAATGTAATTGTTTTAATCAGTCTAACTGATTGTAAACATGCAAACTAGGAGATCAAGGTCAAGTTGTAAACCTTTGATCATAGAGTTATCATTGTAAAGCGTAAAACTAAAATAGGTCAATTCATTGTATAAATAGATGTGTAATAAATCAAAACCAGATGATGTGATGATGATTTTAGCAAAGGAACACATCTATGGATTAGAATAATATTTTTATGAAGAAGGACAACAAAAGATGAAATCAGTTATCAAGAACCAGATTGAAGGCTACCGAGCTGAACATAGGTATTAATATATCACTATAGGTGATACATCATATTGTGAACTTAAAGAATCTGTACTCAATAATTCAGGGTTTCATATAATTAGGTCAATAAGTATTTTGGACTACATTCTAACAAGTGTAGAAAATATAAGAAATCCTTTAAGAAGTTGGATATAACAATCTTTTTGTAAATCTCTTAACCGAGTGCATAATAAATAGTGTTGCTAAATCTCTTAACAGAGTAGACCTTAACCAGGGTAAACATGTTACCCCTAATAGGGTAAGATCATAAGAAGTGATCAAAACTTGTAAGCCTTAACTGCCCCTTCCATTCTATAGATAGTGAAGTTTTGTGGGTTTCATCCCCACCACTGTTTTTACCTTCTAACAGGGATTTCCTACGTTACCAAATCTTGTGTCATGTGTCATTACATTTTTCTATGAATGTTTACATGCAAATTAATTTTATTATTTGATATTACATACACAAAGATAGAATAAAACATATGGTCATTAATGCAAGGAATTGATTACTAAAGGATTAAGGTTAATTGATAAAAAGTTTTAAGGGTACTGATTCACCTCTCCCCTCTCAGTACACATTATTCCATTATTCCAACAGTTCCAACAGTTATTCTTTGACAATGTTTGTAGCTTCATGCTCCAGAGGTGTTCTACATGTTCTTCCTTTGTTCATATTCTTTTGTAACATTCTCTAGTTGGAGGCTTCTTCAGTCCTTCACTAGTCTTCATCTCTTTTCGAAGAGGGGTTTTTTTCCATTGGGTTTTCTCCTTTTTTCTCCTCTTTACAAATATTTTTGTAGTTGGGTACCTGACCAGGTCTTGTTGTCGGGACCCATTTCCTTCTTTCAGTAGTTGTTGTTGGAATGATAGAAAGGTGTGTACTAAGAGGGGAGGGGTGAATCAGTACCCTTAAAAAAATTTCAAAACAAATCCTTGTAAACATAAACTATATTAACCGACTGAGTAGTTTGCTCTCACCTTACATGAAATTCCATTGCATAAATGTAAATACATGTAATCAAAACAATAAAACATTCATGAAACTCAAATACACAACACATGTATTTTGGTATCATAGAAAACCTTGTTAGAAGGTAAAAACTGTGGTGGGGATGGAACCCACAAAGCTTCACTACTACAGTAATAAAGTAGCCTATTAGGGCTTACAAAGATTGATCTCTTCTGGTGATCTTACCTTATTAGGAGTAACAATAAGATTTTTTAGATCTACCTTGTGAAATAATTTTGCAATACAATGTATGTGTGCACTCGGTTAGGAGATTGAAGAAAAGACAGTTAAGTCTACTTTGTGAAGAGATTTTGAGTCTATTACAATTGTTAGAGAGTAACAAGAAATTGTGACTTGAATAATACAATCTCAATATTGTTGATATCAGATCCTTTAAGTGCATTAAGTTTATCACCTTATTGTGATTGACAATACCTTCTATACTGTACGGTAGCCTTGTGTCTGTTCTGAATAAACTAAATGCTTCAATGAAATCCTTGTGCTAAAACCCTTGTCTAATATTGAGATGTCCTTAGTGCGATAGCTACTTGATCATGCTTCGATCATTACATTTAAAAATAACATCTTGACATTCATATATCAAGTTGTTTGACCTAATTAGGGTTTACAATATCTTAGAAAACCTAAGATCGATGATTTACAAAATTTACCTTGATCATCTATACATATGAAACATAACCAATAAATGATTACTCTCACAATTAATGTCCTCGATCTTGGTAATCAGCTATCCACCTCAGAAAAATTGCTACCTAGAATGATGTTCTATTACAAAATTTTATGTAACTACTAGTTCACTCAGTGAATACTATCTCTCGGTGCTCGGTGTATGCTACTCGGCAATGTTGTTGCTCGATGATCACTGTACTCGGTTAACTCTATGCTTGGTGACCATTACCGACTAAACTATCTTGACCGTGTTACCGACTGTGTATTATAAATACTAATGACAACCTTCAAACCAATATGGAGTAACATTCTCCCCCTTTGGCATTAGTATCAAAAACTTTATATGTACACCTAGTAACTCATACATAGTGACTCCCCCTTTGTACACGCTCTTGGTATATACATATATACGCATATGTTTTTCCTATTTACATATATTTTCCCCCTTTTTTAAATTAATGACAAAAAGAAATAACTTAAAACTTGTCAAAAATGTTGGGATGGGTCTTCTGGAGATTTTCCATGATTTTCTCCCATTCCTCCTGTAAATTCTCAAGGTTCAATTTCTCCAATTTCAGTTGAGCATGCATATCACATATGTTCTTGGTGAGTGATATCTTAGGGGTGGAAATCAAAGTCTTTTCCTCTATCACATCCTTTTGCATCAAGGTTAAATGTGGTAGTAACACATCCTGAAGCTCGGATACCTATTCTCTTATCCCATTATCTTCCTTTTTCAACTCAAGTCTCAACCGCTGGGTGTGGATAACCTTATAGTAATGCATTTGAAATGCATGTTGCTCATTTGTGAGATAACTGGCACTATCATTTAGATTATTATCTAATTTTTTAATCTTTTCACTAAGCTCAGTAGTGAAGTGATCTAGAGTGCACAACTTCTACAAAATTTTAAGTACGAGAGAAATAATAATTTCTAGGGCTGTTACAATCTCAGAAAGTTTTACCTTGTTCACTGCCACTTCTTGGCTAATCTTTTTCAGTAATCTTGTACTGAATCTTCTGCTCAGCTCATTCTTCTATCATATGATCGACATCAATATTTAGATCATTTATTGCCTCGGTGAGCAGTGCAAGTTGATCAATGATTGGGGCTGATTCATCTATGTTTACATCGGGAACAACCTGCATCAATATCTCCTTAGCGGCTTCTAACACATGTGCATTCTTCTGTTCTAACCTTAGCTTTTCTTGAGCTACTTTCTGGGTGCAAAGTTCTCCATATTTTCTCTAGGATCCAGTATCAAGTGTCCTCGGGTCACATTCAGGGATGTCAATTATCTCATCAAGTGTGACTAGACCCTTGCTCCCTTTCTTCTTTTTCTTCTTCTTTTTTGTCTTCTTTTCATGTACACTAGAGGTAGGAGATTGAGTTAATAAGAGTTGACGCTTGTGCTCAATATTTGTCTTTGGTGGCTCGGTGGGTGTGATGACTTGTTTGGGTGGCTCGGTTACTAACCTGGTATTAGTGGTAGAAGTGTCTATCATTGACTCTATGTTACCTTCATCCTTATCTACCACATGAGTAGTTTCTTTTGGTGCATCATCTTGTGTAGTAGCTCCATTGTGCTTGGTATCCTTACCAGTTTCATCACCCTTGTCTTCTTGTGTATATATGACCTTCTCGGGTGTCTTGGTCTCCTATTGGGCATCATTTTCAATATCAATATCTTGGACCAGTATAGACAGATTACCTGGTACCATACCTCGGGCTACCTTGGTTGTTTATTTTTCTTTGAGTTTCTCGATAGCACCAGTTATTACTTCATCCTCCTTTGCATCATTATCTGGGTTGCCTTCAGTGATACCATTTATTTTGATTTTTTCAAGTTCAATATTAGTTAATAACTCAGGAATTCCATTCATGCCATTAGAAGCATCAATAGTAAGGTCTATTGTTTGTGTGTCCTCCTCAGGTTTCTCTGTGTCTTCAACATAGATATGCTTGGGACTTGGTCAATCTCCCTCGGTGTCCACTATGGATGTTACAACCTCTTCCTTCTCAGTAGGACTCAAGAGATTAGTCTGTATAATATTTCTCTCATCATTTACTTCTTTTAACTCTCCTTGAAGAATTTTGAATGCCCTTGATTGCATTGAAAATTCCTTTGCATAATTCTTCATGGCTTCCTCAATTTTAGCAACTGTGTATTCAGGCATAAGTAAAAGGAGTGACCTTTCTCTCATTTTTTTGTCTATTGTCAGATCATATGTCCATCTTGTTGATACTTTGTCATAGAGTTCTTGAGGTATGTATGTAGAAAATTATACATGTACTCTTCTATAAGTGACCATCATACCTATAATTGCTTCTTCTAACTTGTCCTGATCCTCGGTGCTCAGGCTTTCATATTTGTGTAGCTTTGGATGACTCAACCTTCTAGTTGACTTTATTGCTTCAACTACTTCATCAATAGTTTTTGGGATCTTATTATTAACAAATTTGAATTGATCAGTATTTTTGTCATCAGATTCATCAATGTCATCTTTTCCTCTCACGTACTTCTTCCTTTGTCTCAGTGTAGGGATCTTGGTTGTGGCCTTTGACATCCTTTTCTGATAAGTGTATTTCAGTGAAGCTCATGTTATTCTGAAAATTCCTTTCTTTAAAGGTGGTGAATTAGCTATCACTGATCTTGTTCTTGTCCTAGTTGAAATATTTGTCATTGTTCCTTTTCCCTTCTTAGCCTTAGGTGGCTCTTCTTGTATTTCATCAGAGTTTGTGGCCTCGACATCTTGATCTTCTCCTTCACCATCTGGAGTCTTCTCCTCGGTATCATCTACTGATTTGTCAAGTTCATCATCAGTTACACCAAATTGCCTTTTCAAATTCTTTACCATTTTGGTCTTCTTTCTTCCCATCTTCTCTACTTCAAGTCCAATCTTTATCCTTGTTTTAGCTTCATCATATGTACCAAATCTCATAGAATATTTGTCTACAGGCTTATTAAGTAGTTTTTCTATAGCTTTTGAAGCTAATTCTATATCAATTTCATAGTCCATTGGGGGTAGCCATGTTGTTCTTGGCTCTAATACTTTGATAAGAGTGGTATTGGTGTATACAAAAAAAAACATCTTCTTTATATTTCGCTACCAACTATGTCGGTGTCCTTGTTATTTTCTCCATTCTCTCTTTGAACTTCTTAAAATAGTCTTCCATAATAGGTACAATTTTTTCTCCTAGATTCTTAATGAATTCACCGACTTGCACAATGATTGGTTGGTTGATATCCCAAGTTACATTACCGATGGAGGGAAAGAAATTTTGCAAATAGAAAAATGTGCATACGAGCTGTAAGATTTAAAATTGGTGTTGAACATGAGGTCTTCTAGATAATAGGAATTGCACATGAAAAGAGACCCTAAGTCCAATTTTAGTCTAATACACTTAATTATTATGATAAGGAATTGAGAATAGTTGTAAAGAATTAAGGACTAAAATACCTACCTCATATCATAGCATATATGAAGAATGTTGTTTTCTGAGGTCTATACTCCATTTCTAGAAAATCTAAAGTATGATCCGGAACCAAAACGCAAAGACGAACAAAACCCAGAAATATTTTTTTGTTCTGACATTGTCTTATGAAAAAGGTCGACCTTGACCCACTAATCTCACCCCTGACCTGTGCTGCCCCAATAGAAAATTTCTTTTTAGATCCCGATAGTTCGCTAAAAAGGGTATCCAAATCTGGTCTCAGATCCGCTGTCCTGTACCTGTAACTCCCGAAAATAGCACCTGCAAATATTTGAAAAGAGGGTTTTGGGGTGGCTACATAGGATTTTTCCTTAGTCAAACCCACATTTTGGTGATCTCCACCTCCACGAATAGATGAATATAGAATGTATGTATGTGTGTGTTTTCTCTTTGAAAAGAGTCTTTGAACATGCAATATCAAGATCTAATCTTCTAGATTAATAATCCTAACATAACATGGAAATAAGAAAGAAATGCATAGATTTGAATATGATAAAGAAAGCATACCAATCCCCCAAGGCTAAATTACTCCTAACAATTCACAATCCGTAATTGCTACCCCATGATAATGTCCTTTTGAATTCTTGAATGTTGAGAATGGTAGATCTAATAGAAAAGAGCACCTGCTTGCTTCAATGAAGATCTACAATAGCTTGTCCACAAAAATTCTTAGATGTGTATCGTCTTAAAATAGAAGCACTTCCATTTTGATAGGTTTAGCACCCTCATTTGGTATGTTTGCATATTAGGATTGCATATGTGCTTGATTATACATGTGTAGGTGAAATTAGGGTTAGGATCTAATGGATCCTCCCAGATTTCCCTCTCTATGACTCTTCTTCCAAGGTAGGACCTATATATTGGTCCTCCTAGGCCTCATCCTACTCTCTTCCTAGGCCTCTAGGCCTTCCTAATATTCTGGCACATTCCCCCACCTTCCTAGGTCCTCGACTGACCTGGGAACCTCTCAGCAATTTTTTGGTGACCTGCCTGAAACCTCAGGTCAAGGTTGAGGTCAACCCTAACCTAGGATAGGGTCAAGGTCGACACTGATCTAGGTTAGGGTCAAGGTTGACCTTGACCTAGGTCAACAGCGAGGTCGACATAGACCTCTGTCGGGTGCTGGTCCCCGCTTTCAAATCTAGAGCTTATCAGGGTCCAGGACTTCAAATAGGTCCCCGGGTTCGGATGCAGAAGTGTTTTCTCTAATATTTGAATTAATACATTCCCTCCTTGGTTTTTGATTGCAATTGGACCATGATTTGAGGTAGAACTTGAATTAGGATCTATTGCATTGCCCTAGAAGACCTATGTTGAGATCTCTATATAAACACTCTCTTTTGCCTTCATTTGATCATGAAAGAAAATTGGGAGATGATATGATGAAATGATGATGCAAACAAGAAAGAGGATGATATAGAAGGACAAGCTAGGAGGACATATCATCATCTTTAATCAAGCATTTGGTGGACAACCTATGGTGGATCTTCATTGAAGCAAGAAGGCTCTCTCTTTGGATCTACTATTCTCAACATTCAAGCATTTCAAAGGACATTATCATGGGGTAGCAATTATGTATTGTGAGTTGATAGGAATACTTTAGCCTTGGGGGCTTGGTATGCTTTATTTTTCATATTCAAATCTATGCATCGCTTTCTCATTTCCATGTTATGTTAGGATTGTTAATCTAGAAAATTAGATCTTGATATTGCATGTTTAAAGACTCTTTTCAAAAGAGCAAATACACACACACTATACATTCTATATTCGGCTATTCGTGGAGGTGGAGATCACAAAAATGGGGTTTTGACTAAGGAAAAACCCTATATAGCCACCCCAAAACCCCTCTTTTCAGATATTTGTAGGTGCTATTTTCAGGAGTTGCAGGTACAAAACAACAGATTTGATACCAGATTTGGATACCCTTTTCAGTGAACTTCCGAGATCCGTGAATAGATTTTCCATCGACACTGTGTGGGTCAGGGTTTACATTATTGGGTTAGGGTTGACATTTGTGGGTCAAGGTCAACCTTTTTCATAAGATGACATCAGAACAGAAAAATATTTATGGGTTTTGTTCGTCTCTGCATTCCGATTCGGGATCAACTGTCAAATTTTCTAGAAACTCAATACAGACCTCTGAAAATGAGTTTTTCCAGATCTGCTATGTTATGAGGTAGGTATCTTATCTCACTATTCTTTACATGCTCCTTTCAATCCTTTTTATCATAATAATTAAGTGTAAGAAACTAAAATTGGCCTTAGGATCTCTCTCTCATCTCATTATGCAAATCTTATTTAAGCAATCCTTTATGAGCCAAATTTAGATATTACATTTTGGTGAACTCGCGATAGACAACTCTTTCTTTTCCTTGGTGTTAGATTTATATTTCATATTAGATCTTGTATGCATATAGAAGTAGGTTTTCTTTTTATTCTCTTGCATTTATATTTCAAAATTCAAAAAAATCACAAAATTTCTTTAAAAATACAAAAACATTTACATTTTTCATGCTTGTAGTGTTTTCTTGTGTTCAACATGTATGATTTTTGTTTTGAATACTTTGATGAGGATTTTGTTGTACAAAATG